>JASWHU010000465.1:0-65005 GCA_030819815.1 Strix occidentalis | reverse complement strand
AGTGTTTTCTGCACAAACGCGATTCTGCGAAGCAATGTGAACACTTTTGCTTCCCAGGCACAGAGAAGGTGCTAGCAGGGAATTCTCTGCCTGCCTTTCCCCAGTGCTCTGCAAGCTCTCCAGGGCAACATAAAATCTGGGGCTCTGGGCTTTCTTTCCTTCTGAACAAGTGTTAGTGTTATCTGCACAAACGCGATTCTGCGAAGCAATGTGAACACTTTTGCTTCCCAGGCACAGAGAAGGTGCTAGCAGGGAATTCTCTGCCTGCCTTTCCCCAGTGCTCTGCAAGCTCTCCAGGGCAACATAAAATCTGGGGCTCTGTGCTTTCTTTCCTTCTGAACAAGTGTTAGTGTTTTCTGCACAAACGCGATTCTGCGAAGCAATGTGAACACTTGTACTTCCCAGGCACAGAGAAGGTGCTAGCAGGGAATTCTCTGCCTGCCTTTCCCCAGTGCTCTGCAAGCTCTCCAGGGCAACATAAAATCTGGGGCTCTGTGCTTTCTTTCCTTCTGAACAAGTGTTAGTGTTTTCTGCACAAACGCGATTCTGCGAAGCAATGTGAACACTTTTGCTTCCCAGGCACAGAGAAGGTGCTTGCAGGGAATTCTCTGCCTGCCTTTCCCCAGTGCTCTGCAAGCTCTCCAGGGCAACATAAAATCTGGGGCTCTGTGCTTTCTTTCCTTCTGAACAAGTGTTAGTGTTTTCTGCACAAACGCGATTCTGCGAAGCAATGTGAACACTTTTGCTTCCCAGGCACAGAGAAGGTGCTAGCAGGGAATTCTCTGCCTGCCTTTCCCCAGTGCTCTGCAAGCTCTCCAGGGCAACATAAAATCTGGGGCTCTGTGCTTTCTTTCCTTCTGAACAAGTGTTAGTGTTTTCTGCACAAACGCGATTCTGCGAAGCAATGTGAACACTTTTGCTTCCCAGGCACAGAGAAGGTGCTAGCAGGGAATTCTCTGCCTGCCTTTCCCCAGTGCTCTGCAAGCTCTCCAGGGCAACATAAAATCTGGGGCTCTGTGCTTTCTTTCCTTCTGAACAAGTGTTAGTGTTTTCTGCACAAACGCGATTCTGCGAAGCAATGTGAACACTTGTACTTCCCAGGCACAGAGAAGGTGCTAGCAGGGAATTCTCTGCCTGCCTTTCCCCAGTGCTCTGCAAGCTCTCCAGGGCAACATAAAATCTGGGGCTCTGTGCTTTCTTTCCTTCTGAACAAGTGTTAGTGTTTTCTGCACAAACGCGATTCTGCGAAGCAATGTGAACACTTGTACTTCCCAGGCACAGAGAAGGTGCTAGCAGGGAATTCTCTGCCTGCCTTTCCCCAGTGCTCTGCAAGCTCTCCAGGGCAACATAAAATCTGGGGCTCTGTGCTTTCTTTCCTTCTGAACAAGTGTTAGTGTTTTCTGCACAAACGCGATTCTGCGAAGCAATGTGAACACTTGTGCTTCCCAGGCACAGAGAAGGTGCTAGCAGGGAATTCTCTGCCTGCCTTTCCCCAGTGCTCTGCAAGCTCTCCAGGGCAACATAAAATCTGGGGCTCTGTGCTTTCTTTCCTTCTGAACAAGTGTTAGTGTTTTCTGCACAAACGCGATTCTGCGAAGCAATGTGAACACTTTTGCTTCCCAGGCACAGAGAAGGTGCTAGCAGGGAATTCTCTGCCTGCCTTTCCCCAGTGCTCTGCAAGCTCTCCAGGGCAACATAAAATCTGGGGCTCTGTGCTTTCTTTCCTTCTGAACAAGTGTTAGTGTTTTCTGCACAAACGCGATTCTGCGAAGCAATGTGAACACTTTTGCTTCCCAGGCACAGAGAAGGTGCTAGCAGGGAATTCTCTGCCTGCCTTTCCCCAGTGCTCTGCAAGCTCTCCAGGGCAACATAAAATCTGGGGCTCTGTGCTTTCTTTCCTTCTGAACAAGTGTTAGTGTTTTCTGCACAAACGCGATTCTGCGAAGCAATGTGAACACTTTTGCTTCCCAGGCACAGAGAAGGTGCTAGCAGGGAATTCTCTGCCTGCCTTTCCCCAGTGCTCTGCAAGCTCTCCAGGGCAACATAAAATCTGGGGCTCTGTGCTTTCTTTCCTTCTGAACAAGTGTTAGTGTTTTCTGCACAAACGCGATTCTGCGAAGCAATGTGAACACTTGTACTTCCCAGGCACAGAGAAGGTGCTAGCAGGGAATTCTCTGCCTGCCTTTCCCCAGTGCTCTGCAAGCTCTCCAGGGCAACATAAAATCTGGGGCTCTGTGCTTTCTTTCCTTCTGAACAAGTGTTAGTGTTTTCTGCACAAACGCGATTCTGCGAAGCAATGTGAACACTTGTACTTCCCAGGCACAGAGAAGGTGCTTGCAGGGAATTCTCTGCCTGCCTTTCCCCAGTGCTCTGCAAGCTCTCCAGGGCAACATAAAATCTGGGGCTCTGTGCTTTCTTTCCTTCTGAACAAGTGTTAGTGTTTTCTGCACAAACGCGATTCTGCGAAGCAATGTGAACACTTTTGCTTCCCAGGCACAGAGAAGGTGCTAGCAGGGAATTCTCTGCCTGCCTTTCCCCAGTGCTCTGCAAGCTCTCCAGGGCAACATAAAATCTGGGGCTCTGGGCTTTCTTTCCTTCTGAACAAGTGTTAGTGTTTTCTGCACAAACGCGATTCTGCGAAGCAATGTGAACACTTTTGCTTCCCAGGCACAGAGAAGGTGCTAGCAGGGAATTCTCTGCCTGCCTTTCCCCAGTGCTCTGCAAGCTCTCCAGGGCAACATAAAATCTGGGGCTCTGTGCTTTCTTTCCTTCTGAACAAGTGTTAGTGTTTTCTGCACAAACGCGATTCTGCGAAGCAATGTGAACACTTGTACTTCCCAGGCACAGAGAAGGTGCTAGCAGGGAATTCTCTGCCTGCCTTTCCCCAGTGCTCTGCAAGCTCTCCAGGGCAACATAAAATCTGGGGCTCTGTGCTTTCTTTCCTTCTGAACAAGTGTTAGTGTTTTCTGCACAAACGCGATTCTGCGAAGCAATGTGAACACTTGTACTTCCCAGGCACAGAGAAGGTGCTAGCAGGGAATTCTCTGCCTGCCTTTCCCCAGTGCTCTGCAAGCTCTCCAGGGCAACATAAAATCTGGGGCTCTGTGCTTTCTTTCCTTCTGAACAAGTGTTAGTGTTTTCTGCACAAACGCGATTCTGCGAAGCAATGTGAACACTTGTGCTTCCCAGGCACAGAGAAGGTGCTAGCAGGGAATTCTCTGCCTGCCTTTCCCCAGTGCTCTGCAAGCTCTCCAGGGCAACATAAAATCTGGGGCTCTGTGCTTTCTTTCCTTCTGAACAAGTGTTAGTGTTTTCTGCACAAACGCGATTCTGCGAAGCAATGTGAACACTTTTGCTTCCCAGGCACAGAGAAGGTGCTAGCAGGGAATTCTCTGCCTGCCTTTCCCCAGTGCTCTGCAAGCTCTCCAGGGCAACATAAAATCTGGGGCTCTGTGCTTTCTTTCCTTCTGAACAAGTGTTAGTGTTTTCTGCACAAACGCGATTCTGCGAAGCAATGTGAACACTTTTGCTTCCCAGGCACAGAGAAGGTGCTAGCAGGGAATTCTCTGCCTGCCTTTCCCCAGTGCTCTGCAAGCTCTCCAGGGCAACATAAAATCTGGGGCTCTGTGCTTTCTTTCCTTCTGAACAAGTGTTAGTGTTTTCTGCACAAACGCGATTCTGCGAAGCAATGTGAACACTTTTGCTTCCCAGGCACAGAGAAGGTGCTAGCAGGGAATTCTCTGCCTGCCTTTCCCCAGTGCTCTGCAAGCTCTCCAGGGCAACATAAAATCTGGGGCTCTGTGCTTTCTTTCCTTCTGAACAAGTGTTAGTGTTTTCTGCACAAACGCGATTCTGCGAAGCAATGTGAACACTTTTGCTTCCCAGGCACAGAGAAGGTGCTAGCAGGGAATTCTCTGCCTGCCTTTCCCCAGTGCTCTGCAAGCTCTCCAGGGCAACATAAAATCTGGGGCTCTGGGCTTTCTTTCCTTCTGAACAAGTGTTAGTGTTTTCTGCACAAACGCGATTCTGCGAAGCAATGTGAACACTTTTGCTTCCCAGGCACAGAGAAGGTGCTAGCAGGGAATTCTCTGCCTGCCTTTCCCCAGTGCTCTGCAAGCTCTCCAGGGCAACATAAAATCTGGGGCTCTGTGCTTTCTTTCCTTCTGAACAAGTGTTAGTGTTTTCTGCACAAACGCGATTCTGCGAAGCAATGTGAACACTTTGTACTTCCCAGGCACAGAGAAGGTGCTAGCAGGGAATTCTCTGCCTGCCTTTCCCCAGTGCTCTGCAAGCTCTCCAGGGCAACATAAAATCTGGGGCTCTGTGCTTTCTTTCCTTCTGAACAAGTGTTAGTGTTTTCTGCACAAACGCGATTCTGCGAAGCAATGTGAACACTTTTGCTTCCCAGGCACAGAGAAGGTGCTAGCAGGGAATTCTCTGCCTGCCTTTCCCCAGTGCTCTGCAAGCTCTCCAGGGCAACATAAAATCTGGGGCTCTGTGCTTTCTTTCCTTCTGAACAAGTGTTAGTGTTTTCTGCACAAACGCGATTCTGCGAAGCAATGTGAACACTTGTACTTCCCAGGCACAGAGAAGGTGCTAGCAGGGAATTCTCTGCCTGCCTTTTCCCCAGTGCTCTGCAAGCTCTCCAGGGCAACATAAAATCTGGGGCTCTGTGCTTTCTTTCCTTCTGAACAAGTGTTAGTGTTTTCTGCACAAACGCGATTCTGCGAAGCAATGTGAACACTTGTGCTTCCCAGGCACAGAGAAGGTGCTAGCAGGGAATTCTCTGCCTGCCTTTCCCCAGTGCTCTGCAAGCTCTCCAGGGCAACATAAAATCTGGGGCTCTGTGCTTTCTTTCCTTCTGAACAAGTGTTAGTGTTTTCTGCACAAACGCGATTCTGCGAAGCAATGTGAACACTTTTGCTTCCCAGGCACAGAGAAGGTGCTAGCAGGGAATTCTCTGCCTGCCTTTTCCCCAGTGCTCTGCAAGCTCTCCAGGGCAACATAAAATCTGGGGCTCTGTGCTTTCTTTCCTTCTGAACAAGTGTTAGTGTTTTCTGCACAAACGCGATTCTGCGAAGCAATGTGAACACTTTTGCTTCCCAGGCACAGAGAAGGTGCTTGCAGGGAATTCTCTGCCTGCCTTTCCCCAGTGCTCTGCAAGCTCTCCAGGGCAACATAAAATCTGGGGCTCTGTGCTTTCTTTCCTTCTGAACAAGTGTTAGTGTTTTCTGCACAAACGCGATTCTGCGAAGCAATGTGAACACTTGTGCTTCCCAGGCACAGAGAAGGTGCTAGCAGGGAATTCTCTGCCTGCCTTTCCCCAGTGCTCTGCAAGCTCTCCAGGGCAACATAAAATCTGGGGCTCTGTGCTTTCTTTCCTTCTGAACAAGTGTTAGTGTTTTCTGCACAAACGCGATTCTGCGAAGCAATGTGAACACTTGTACTTCCCAGGCACAGAGAAGGTGCTAGCAGGGAATTCTCTGCCTGCCTTTCCCCAGTGCTCTGCAAGCTCTCCAGGGCAACATAAAATCTGGGGCTCTGTGCTTTCTTTCCTTCTGAACAAGTGTTAGTGTTTTCTGCACAAACGCGATTCTGCGAAGCAATGTGAACACTTTTGCTTCCCAGGCACAGAGAAGGTGCTAGCAGGGAATTCTCTGCCTGCCTTTCCCCAGTGCTCTGCAAGCTCTCCAGGGCAACATAAAATCTGGGGCTCTGTGCTTTCTTTCCTTCTGAACAAGTGTTAGTGTTTTCTGCACAAACGCGATTCTGCGAAGCAATGTGAACACTTTTGCTTCCCAGGCACAGAGAAGGTGCTAGCAGGGAATTCTCTGCCTGCCTTTCCCCAGTGCTCTGCAAGCTCTCCAGGGCAACATAAAATCTGGGGCTCTGGGCTTTCTTTCCTTCTGAACAAGTGTTAGTGTTTTCTGCACAAACGCGATTCTGCGAAGCAATGTGAACACTTTTGCTTCCCAGGCACAGAGAAGGTGCTAGCAGGGAATTCTCTGCCTGCCTTTCCCCAGTGCTCTGCAAGCTCTCCAGGGCAACATAAAATCTGGGGCTCTGTGCTTTCTTTCCTTCTGAACAAGTGTTAGTGTTTTCTGCACAAACGCGATTCTGCGAAGCAATGTGAACACTTGTACTTCCCAGGCACAGAGAAGGTGCTAGCAGGGAATTCTCTGCCTGCCTTTCCCCAGTGCTCTGCAAGCTCTCCAGGGCAACATAAAATCTGGGGCTCTGTGCTTTCTTTCCTTCTGAACAAGTGTTAGTGTTTTCTGCACAAACGCGATTCTGCGAAGCAATGTGAACACTTGTGCTTCCCAGGCACAGAGAAGGTGCTAGCAGGGAATTCTCTGCCTGCCTTTCCCCAGTGCTCTGCAATCTCTCCAGGGCAACATAAAATCTGGGGCTCTGTGCTTTCTTTCCTTCTGAACAAGTGTTAGTGTTTTCTGCACAAACGCGATTCTGCGAAGCAATGTGAACACTTTTGCTTCCCAGGCACAGAGAAGGTGCTAGCAGGGAATTCTCTGCCTGCCTTTCCCCAGTGCTCTGCAAGCTCTCCAGGGCAACATAAAATCTGGGGCTCTGGGCTTTCTTTCCTTCTGAACAAGTGTTAGTGTTTTCTGCACAAACGCGATTCTGCGAAGCAATGTGAACACTTTTGCTTCCCAGGCACAGAGAAGGTGCTAGCAGGGAATTCTCTGCCTGCCTTTCCCCAGTGCTCTGCAAGCTCTCCAGGGCAACATAAAATCTGGGGCTCTGTGCTTTCTTTCCTTCTGAACAAGTGTTAGTGTTTTCTGCACAAACGCGATTCTGCGAAGCAATGTGAACACTTGTGCTTCCCAGGCACAGAGAAGGTGCTAGCAGGGAATTCTCTGCCTGCCTTTCCCCAGTGCTCTGCAAGCTCTCCAGGGCAACATAAAATCTGGGGCTCTGTGCTTTCTTTCCTTCTGAACAAGTGTTAGTGTTTTCTGCACAAACGCGATTCTGCGAAGCAATGTGAACACTTGTACTTCCCAGGCACAGAGAAGGTGCTAGCAGGGAATTCTCTGCCTGCTTTTCCCCAGTGCTCTGCAAGCTCTCCAGGGCAACATAAAATCTGGGGCTCTGTGCTTTCTTTCCTTCTGAACAAGTGTTAGTGTTTTCTGCACAAACGCGATTCTGCGAAGCAATGTGAACACTTGTGCTTCCCAGGCACAGAGAAGGTGCTAGCAGGGAATTCTCTGCCTGCCTTTCCCCAGTGCTCTGCAAGCTCTCCAGGGCAACATAAAATCTGGGGCTCTGTGCTTTCTTTCCTTCTGAACAAGTGTTAGTGTTTTCTGCACAAACGCGATTCTGCGAAGCAATGTGAACACTTTTGCTTCCCAGGCACAGAGAAGGTGCTTGCAGGGAATTCTCTGCCTGCCTTTCCCCAGTGCTCTGCAAGCTCTCCAGGGCAACATAAAATCTGGGGCTCTGTGCTTTCTTTCCTTCTGAACAAGTGTTAGTGTTTTCTGCACAAACGCGATTCTGCGAAGCAATGTGAACACTTTTGCTTCCCAGGCACAGAGAAGGTGCTAGCAGGGAATTCTCTGCCTGCCTTTCCCCAGTGCTCTGCAAGCTCGTCCAGGGCAACATCAAATCTGGGGCTCTGTGCTTTCTTTCCTTCTGAACAAGTGTTAGTGTTTTCTGCACAAACGCGATTCTGCGAAGCAATGTGAACACTTGTGCTTCCCAGGCACAGAGAAGGTGCTTGCAGGGAATTCTCTGCCTGCCTTTCCCCAGCGCTCTGCAAGCTCTCCAGGGCAACATAAAATCTGGGGCTCTGTGCTTTCTTTCCTTCTGAACAAGTGTTAGTGTTTTCTGCACAAACGCGATTCTGCGAAGCAATGTGAACACTTGTGCTTCCCAGGCACAGAGAAGGTGCTAGCAGGGAATTCTCTGCCTGCCTTTCCCCAGTGCTCTGCAAGCTCTCCAGGGCAACATAAAATCTGGGGCTCTGGGCTTTCTTTCCTTCTGAACAAGTGTTAGTGTTTTCTGCACAAACGCGATTCTGCGAAGCAATGTGAACACTTTTGCTTCCCAGGCACAGAGAAGGTGCTAGCAGGGAATTCTCTGCCTGCCTTTCCCCAGTGCTCTGCAAGCTCTCCAGGGCAACATAAAATCTGGGGCTCTGTGCTTTCTTTCCTTCTGAACAAGTGTTAGTGTTTTCTGCACAAACGCGATTCTGCGAAGCAATGTGAACACTTGTACTTCCCAGGCACAGAGAAGGTGCTAGCAGGGAATTCTCTGCCTGCCTTTCACCAGTGCTCTGCAAGCTCTCCAGGGCAACATAAAATCTGGGGCTCTGTGCTTTCTTTCCTTCTGAACAAGTGTTAGTGTTTTCTGCACAAACGCGATTCTGCGAAGCAATGTGAACACTTGTACTTCCCAGGCACAGAGAAGGTGCTAGCAGGGAATTCTCTGCCTGCTTTTCCCCAGTGCTCTGCAAGCTCTCCAGGGCAACATAAAATCTGGGGCTCTGTGCTTTCTTTCCTTCTGAACAAGTGTTAGTGTTTTCTGCACAAACGCGATTCTGCGAAGCAATGTGAACACTTGTGCTTCCCAGGCACAGAGAAGGTGCTAGCAGGGAATTCTCTGCCTGCCTTTCCCCAGTGCTCTGCAAGCTCTCCAGGGCAACATAAAATCTGGGGCTCTGTGCTTTCTTTCCTTCTGAACAAGTGTTAGTGTTTTCTGCACAAACGCGATTCTGCGAAGCAATGTGAACACTTGTACTACCCAGGCACAGAGAAGGTGCTAGCAGGGAATTCTCTGCCTGCCTTTCCCCAGTGCTCTGCAAGCTCTCCAGGGCAACATAAAATGTGGGGCTCTGTGCTTTCTTTCCTTCTGAACAAGTGTTAGTGTTTTCTGCACAAACGCGATTCTGAGAAGCAATGTGAACACTTGTACTTCCAAGGCACAGAGAAGGTGCTAGCAGGGAATTCTCTGCCTGCTTTTCCCCAGTGCTCTGCAAGCTCTCCAGGGCAACATAAAATCTGGGGCTCTGTGCTTTCTTTCCTTCTGAACAAGTGTTAGTGTTTTCTGCACAAACGCGATTCTGCGAAGCAATGTGAACACTTTTGCTTCCCAGGCACAGAGAAGGTGCTAGCAGGGAATTCTCTGCCTGCCTTTCCCCAGTGCTCTGCAAGCTCTCCAGGGCAACATAAAATCTGGGGCTCTGTGCTTTCTTTCCTTCTGAACAAGTGTTAGTGTTTTCTGCACAAACGCGATTCTGCGAAGCAATGTGAACACTTGTGCTTCCCAGGCACAGAGAAGGTGCTAGCAGGGAATTCTCTGCCTGCCTTTCCCCAGTGCTCTGCAAGCTCTCCAGGGCAACATAAAATCTGGGGCTCTGTGCTTTCTTTCCTTCTGAACAAGTGTTAGTGTTTTCTGCACAAACGCGATTCTGCGAAGCAATGTGAACACTTGTACTTCCCAGGCACAGAGAAGGTGCTAGCAGGGAATTCTCTGCCTGCCTTTCCCCAGTGCTCTGCAAGCTCTCCAGGGCAACATAAAATCTGGGGCTCTGTGCTTTCTTTCCTTCTGAACAAGTGTTAGTGTTTTCTGCACAAACGCGATTCTGCGAAGCAATGTGAACACTTTTGCTTCCCAGGCACAGAGAAGGTGCTAGCAGGGAATTCTCTGCCTGCCTTTCCCCAGTGCTCTGCAAGCTCTCCAGGGCAACATAAAATCTGGGGCTCTGGGCTTTCTTTCCTTCTGAACAAGTGTTAGTGTTTTCTGCACAAACGCGATTCTGCGAAGCAATGTGAACACTTTTGCTTCCCAGGCACAGAGAAGGTGCTAGCAGGGAATTCTCTGCCTGCCTTTCCCCAGTGCTCTGCAAGCTCTCCAGGGCAACATAAAATCTGGGGCTCTGTGCTTTCTTTCCTTCTGAACAAGTGTTAGTGTTTTCTGCACAAACGCGATTCTGCGAAGCAATGTGAACACTTGTACTTCCCAGGCACAGAGAAGGTGCTAGCAGGGAATTCTCTGCCTGCCTTTCCCCAGTGCTCTGCAAGCTCTCCAGGGCAACATAAAATCTGGGGCTCTGTGCTTTCTTTCCTTCTGAACAAGTGTTAGTGTTTTCTGCACAAACGCGATTCTGCGAAGCAATGTGAACACTTGTACTTCCCAGGCACAGAGAAGGTGCTAGCAGGGAATTCTCTGCCTGCTTTTCCCCAGTGCTCTGCAAGCTCTCCAGGGCAACATAAAATCTGGGGCTCTGTGCTTTCTTTCCTTCTGAACAAGTGTTAGTGTTTTCTGCACAAACGCGATTCTGCGAAGCAATGTGAACACTTGTGCTTCCCAGGCACAGAGAAGGTGCTAGCAGGGAATTCTCTGCCTGCCTTTCCCCAGTGCTCTGCAAGCTCTCCAGGGCAACATAAAATCTGGGGCTCTGTGCTTTCTTTCCTTCTGAACAAGTGTTAGTGTTTTCTGCACAAACGCGATTCTGCGAAGCAATGTGAACACTTGTACTACCCAGGCACAGAGAAGGTGCTAGCAGGGAATTCTCTGCCTGCCTTTCCCCAGTGCTCTGCAAGCTCTCCAGGGCAACATAAAATGTGGGGCTCTGTGCTTTCTTTCCTTCTGAACAAGTGTTAGTGTTTTCTGCACAAACGCGATTCTGCGAAGCAATGTGAACACTTGTACTTCCCAGGCACAGAGAAGGTGCTAGCAGGGAATTCTCTGCCTGCTTTTCCCCAGTGCTCTGCAAGCTCTCCAGGGCAACATAAAATCTGGGGCTCTGTGCTTTCTTTCCTTCTGAACAAGTGTTAGTGTTTTCTGCACAAACGCGATTCTGCGAAGCAATGTGAACACTTGTACTTCCCAGGCACAGAGAAGGTGCTAGCAGGGAATTCTCTGCCTGCCTTTCCCCAGTGCTCTGCAAGCTCTCCAGGGCAACATAAAATCTGGGGCTCTGTGCTTTCTTTCGTTCTGAACAAGTGTTAGTGTTTTTCTGCACAAACGCTATTCTGAGAAGCAATGGGAACACTTTTGCTTCCCAGGCACAGAGAAGGTGCTAGCAGGGAATTCTCTGCCTGCTTTTCCCCAGTGCTCTGCAAGCTCTCCAGGGCAACATAAAATCTGGGGCTCTGTGCTTTCTTTCCTTCTGAACAAGTGTTAGTGTTTTCTGCACAAACGCGATTCTGCGAAGCAATGTGAACACTTTTGCTTCCCAGGCACAGAGAAGGTGCTAGCAGGGAATTCTCTGCCTGCTTTTCCCCAGTGCTCTGCAAGCTCTCCAGGGCAACATAAAATCTGGGGCTCTGTGCTTTCTTTCCTTCTGAACAAGTGTTAGTGTTTTCTGCACAAACGCGATTCTGCGAAGCAATGTGAACACTTGTGCTTCCCAGGCACAGAGAAGGTGCTTGCAGGGAATTCTCTGCCTGCCTTTCCCCAGTGCTCTGCAAGCTCTCCAGGGCAACATAAAATCTGGGGCTCTGTGCTTTCTTTCCTTCTGAACAAGTGTTAGTGTTTTCTGCACAAACGCGATTCTGCGAAGCAATGTGAACACTTGTGCTTCCCAGGCACAGAGAAGGTGCTAGCAGGGAATTCTCTGCCTGCCTTTCCCCAGTGCTCTGCAAGCTCTCCAGGGCAACATAAAATCTGGGGCTCTGTGCTTTCTTTCCTTCTGAACAAGTGTTAGTGTTTTCTGCACAAACGCGATTCTGCGAAGCAATGTGAACACTTGTACTTCCCAGGCACAGAGAAGGTGCTAGCAGGGAATTCTCTGCCTGCCTTTCCCCAGTGCTCTGCAAGCTCTCCAGGGCAACATAAAATCTGGGGCTCTGTGCTTTCTTTCCTTCTGAACAAGTGTTAGTGTTTTCTGCACAAACGCGATTCTGCGAAGCAATGTGAACACTTTTGCTTCCCAGGCACAGAGAAGGTGCTAGCAGGGAATTCTCTGCCTGCCTTTCCCCAGTGCTCTGCAAGCTCTCCAGGGCAACATAAAATCTGGGGCTCTGTGCTTTCTTTCCTTCTGAACAAGTGTTAGTGTTTTCTGCACAAACGCGATTCTGCGAAGCAATGTGAACACTTTTGCTTCCCAGGCACAGAGAAGGTGCTAGCAGGGAATTCTCTGCCTGCCTTTCCCCAGTGCTCTGCAAGCTCTCCAGGGCAACATAAAATCTGGGGCTCTGTGCTTTCTTTCCTTCTGAACAAGTGTTAGTGTTTTCTGCACAAACGCGATTCTGCGAAGCAATGTGAACACTTTTGCTTCCCAGGCACAGAGAAGGTGCTAGCAGGGAATTCTCTGCCTGCCTTTCCCCAGTGCTCTGCAAGCTCTCCAAGGCAACATAAAATCTGGGGCTCTGTGCTTTCTTTCCTTCTGAACAAGTGTTAGTGTTTTCTGCACAAACGCGATTCTGAGAAGCAATGTGAACACTTTTGCTTCCCAGGCACAGAGAAGGTGCTAGCAGGGAATTCTCTGCCTGCCTTTCCCCAGTGCTCTGCAAGCTCTCCAGGGCAACATAAAATCTGGGGCTCTGTGCTTTCTTTCCTTCTGAACAAGTGTTAGTGTTTTCTGCACAAACGCGATTCTGCGAAGCAATGTGAACACTTGTACTTCCCAGGCACAGAGAAGGTGCTAGCAGGGAATTCTCTGCCTGCCTTTCCCCAGTGCTCTGCAAGCTCTCCAGGGCAACATAAAATCTGGGGCTCTGTGCTTTCTTTCCTTCTGAACAAGTGTTAGTGTTTTCTGCACAAACGCGATTCTGCGAAGCAATGTGAACACTTGTACTTCCCAGGCACAGAGAAGGTGCTAGCAGGGAATTCTCTGCCTGCTTTTCCCCAGTGCTCTGCAAGCTCTCCAGGGCAACATAAAATCTGGGGCTCTGTGCTTTCTTTCCTTCTGAACAAGTGTTAGTGTTTTCTGCACAAACGCGATTCTGCGAAGCAATGTGAACACTTTTGCTTCCCAGGCACAGAGAAGGTGCTAGCAGGGAATTCTCTGCCTGCTTTTCCCCAGTGCTCTGCAAGCTCTCCAGGGCAACATAAAATGTGGGGCTCTGGGCTTTCTTTCCTTCTGAACAAGTGTTAGTGTTTTCTGCACAAACGCGATTCTGCGAAGCAATGGGAACACTTTTGCTTCCCAGGCACAGAGAAGGTGCTAGCAGGGAATTCTCTGCCTGCCTTTCCCCAGTGCTCTGCAAGCTCTCCAGGGCAACATAAAATCTGGGGCTCTGTGCTTTCTTTCCTTCTGAACAAGTGTTAGTGTTTTCTGCACAAACGCGATTCTGAGAAGCAATGTGAACACTTGTGCTTCCCAGGCACAGAGAAGGTGCTAGCAGGGAATTCTCTGCCTGCCTTTCCCCAGTGCTCTGCAAGCTCTCCAGGGCAACATAAAATCTGGGGCTCTGTGCTTTCTTTCCTTCTGAACAAGTGTTAGTGTTTTCTGCACAAACGCGATTCTGCGAAGCAATGTGAACACTTGTACTTCCCAGGCACAGAGAAGGTGCTAGCAGGGAATTCTCTGCCTGCCTTTCCCCAGTGCTCTGCAAGCTCTCCAGGGCAACATAAAATGTGGGGCTCTGTGCTTTCTTTCCTTCTGAACAAGTGTTAGTGTTTTCTGCACAAACGCGATTCTGAGAAGCAATGTGAACACTTGTACTTCCAAGGCACAGAGAAGGTGCTAGCAGGGAATTCTCTGCCTGCTTTTCCCCAGTGCTCTGCAAGCTCTCCAGGGCAACATAAAATCTGGGGCTCTGTGCTTTCTTTCCTTCTGAACAAGTGTTAGTGTTTTCTGCACAAACGCGATTCTGCGAAGCAATGTGAACACTTGTGCTTCCCAGGCACAGAGAAGGTGCTAGCAGGGAATTCTCTGCCTGCCTTTCCCCAGTGCTCTGCAAGCTCTCCAGGGCAACATAAAATCTGGGGCTCTGTGCTTTCTTTCCTTCTGAACAAGTGTTAGTGTTTTCTGCACAAACGCGATTCTGCGAAGCAATGTGAACACTTGTACTTCCCAGGCACAGAGAAGGTGCTAGCAGGGAATTCTCTGCCTGCCTTTCCCCAGTGCTCTGCAAGCTCTCCAGGGCAACATAAAATCTGGGGCTCTGTGCTTTCTTTCCTTCTGAACAAGTGTTAGTGTTTTCTGCACAAACGCGATTCTGCGAAGCAATGTGAACACTTTTGCTTCCCAGGCACAGAGAAGGTGCTAGCAGGGAATTCTCTGCCTGCCTTTCCCCAGTGCTCTGCAAGCTCTCCAGGGCAACATAAAATCTGGGGCTCTGTGCTTTCTTTCCTTCTGAACAAGTGTTAGTGTTTTCTGCACAAACGCGATTCTGCGAAGCAATGTGAACACTTGTGCTTCCCAGGCACAGAGAAGGTGCTAGCAGGGAATTCTCTGCCTGCCTTTCCCCAGTGCTCTGCAAGCTCTCCAGGGCAACATAAAATCTGGGGCTCTGTGCTTTCTTTCCTTCTGAACAAGTGTTAGTGTTTTCTGCACAAACGCGATTCTGCGAAGCAATGTGAACACTTGTACTTCCCAGGCACAGAGAAGGTGCTAGCAGGGAATTCTCTGCCTGCCTTTCCCCAGTGCTCTGCAAGCTCTCCAGGGCAACATAAAATCTGGGGCTCTGTGCTTTCTTTCCTTCTGAACAAGTGTTAGTGTTTTCTGCACAAACGCGATTCTGCGAAGCAATGTGAACACTTGTACTTCCCAGGCACAGAGAAGGTGCTAGCAGGGAATTCTCTGCCTGCTTTTCCCCAGTGCTCTGCAAGCTCTCCAGGGCAACATAAAATCTGGGGCTCTGTGCTTTCTTTCCTTCTGAACAAGTGTTAGTGTTTTCTGCACAAACGCGATTCTGCGAAGCAATGTGAACACTTGTGCTTCCCAGGCACAGAGAAGGTGCTAGCAGGGAATTCTCTGCCTGCCTTTCCCCAGTGCTCTGCAAGCTCTCCAGGGCAACATAAAATCTGGGGCTCTGTGCTTTCTTTCCTTCTGAACAAGTGTTAGTGTTTTCTGCACAAACGCGATTCTGCGAAGCAATGTGAACACTTGTACTACCCAGGCACAGAGAAGGTGCTAGCAGGGAATTCTCTGCCTGCCTTTCCCCAGTGCTCTGCAAGCTCTCCAGGGCAACATAAAATGTGGGGCTCTGTGCTTTCTTTCCTTCTGAACAAGTGTTAGTGTTTTCTGCACAAACGCGATTCTGAGAAGCAATGTGAACACTTGTACTTCCCACGCACAGAGAAGGTGCTAGCAGGGAATTCTCTGCCTGCTTTTCCCCAGTGCTCTGCAAGCTCTCCAGGGCAACATAAAATCTGGGGCTCTGTGCTTTCTTTCCTTCTGAACAAGTGTTAGTGTTTTCTGCACAAACGCGATTCTGCGAAGCAATGTGAACACTTGTACTTCCCAGGCACAGAGAAGGTGCTAGCAGGGAATTCTCTGCCTGCCTTTCCCCAGTGCTCTGCAAGCTCTCCAGGGCAACATAAAATCTGGGGCTCTGTGCTTTCTTTCGTTCTGAACAAGTGTTAGTGTTTTTCTGCACAAACGCTATTCTGAGAAGCAATGGGAACACTTTTGCTTCCCAGGCACAGAGAAGGTGCTAGCAGGGAATTCTCTGCCTGCTTTTCCCCAGTGCTCTGCAAGCTCTCCAGGGCAACATAAAATCTGGGGCTCTGTGCTTTCTTTCCTTCTGAACAAGTGTTAGTGTTTTCTGCACAAACGCGATTCTGCGAAGCAATGTGAACACTTTTGCTTCCCAGGCACAGAGAAGGTGCTAGCAGGGAATTCTCTGCCTGCTTTTCCCCAGTGCTCTGCAAGCTCTCCAGGGCAACATAAAATCTGGGGCTCTGTGCTTTCTTTCCTTCTGAACAAGTGTTAGTGTTTTCTGCACAAACGCGATTCTGCGAAGCAATGTGAACACTTGTGCTTCCCAGGCACAGAGAAGGTGCTTGCAGGGAATTCTCTGCCTGCCTTTCCCCAGTGCTCTGCAAGCTCTCCAGGGCAACATAAAATCTGGGGCTCTGTGCTTTCTTTCCTTCTGAACAAGTGTTAGTGTTTTCTGCACAAACGCGATTCTGCGAAGCAATGTGAACACTTGTGCTTCCCAGGCACAGAGAAGGTGCTAGCAGGGAATTCTCTGCCTGCCTTTCCCCAGTGCTCTGCAAGCTCTCCAGGGCAACATAAAATCTGGGGCTCTGTGCTTTCTTTCCTTCTGAACAAGTGTTAGTGTTTTCTGCACAAACGCGATTCTGCGAAGCAATGTGAACACTTGTACTTCCCAGGCACAGAGAAGGTGCTAGCAGGGAATTCTCTGCCTGCCTTTCCCCAGTGCTCTGCAAGCTCTCCAGGGCAACATAAAATCTGGGGCTCTGTGCTTTCTTTCCTTCTGAACAAGTGTTAGTGTTTTCTGCACAAACGCGATTCTGCGAAGCAATGTGAACACTTTTGCTTCCCAGGCACAGAGAAGGTGCTAGCAGGGAATTCTCTGCCTGCCTTTCCCCAGTGCTCTGCAAGCTCTCCAGGGCAACATAAAATCTGGGGCTCTGTGCTTTCTTTCCTTCTGAACAAGTGTTAGTGTTTTCTGCACAAACGCGATTCTGCGAAGCAATGTGAACACTTTTGCTTCCCAGGCACAGAGAAGGTGCTAGCAGGGAATTCTCTGCCTGCCTTTCCCCAGTGCTCTGCAAGCTCTCCAGGGCAACATAAAATCTGGGGCTCTGTGCTTTCTTTCCTTCTGAACAAGTGTTAGTGTTTTCTGCACAAACGCGATTCTGCGAAGCAATGTGAACACTTTTGCTTCCCAGGCACAGAGAAGGTGCTAGCAGGGAATTCTCTGCCTGCCTTTCCCCAGTGCTCTGCAAGCTCTCCAGGGCAACATAAAATGTGGGGCTCTGTGCTTTCTTTCCTTCTGAACAAGTGTTAGTGTTTTCTGCACAAACGCGATTCTGCGAAGCAATGTGAACACTTGTACTTCCCAGGCACAGAGAAGGTGCTAGCAGGGAATTCTCTGCCTGCCTTTCCCCAGTGCTCTGCAAGCTCTCCAGGGCAACATAAAATCTGGGGCTCTGTGCTTTCTTTCCTTCTGAACAAGTGTTAGTGTTTTCTGCACAAACGCGATTCTGCGAAGCAATGTGAACACTTTTGCTTCCCAGGCACAGAGAAGGTGCTAGCAGGGAATTCTCTGCCTGCTTTTCCCCAGTGCTCTGCAAGCTCTCCAGGGCAACATAAAATCTGGGGCTCTGTGCTTTCTTTCCTTCTGAACAAGTGTTAGTGTTTTCTGCACAAACGCGATTCTGCGAAGCAATGTGAACACTTTTGCTTCCCAGGCACAGAGAAGGTGCTAGCAGGGAATTCTCTCCCTGCTTTTCCCCAGTGCTCTGCAAGCTCTCCAGGGCAACATAAAATGTGGGGCTCTGGGCTTTCTTTCCTTCTGAACAAGTGTTAGTGTTTTCTGCACAAACGCGATTCTGCGAAGCAATGGGAACACTTTTGCTTCCCAGGCACAGAGAAGGTGCTAGCAGGGAATTCTCTGCCTGCCTTTCCCCAGTGCTCTGCAAGCTCTCCAGGGCAACATAAAATCTGGGGCTCTGGGCTTTCTTTCCTTCTGAACAAGTGTTAGTGTTTTCTGCACAAACGCGATTCTGCGAAGCAATGTGAACACTTGTGCTTCCCAGGCACAGAGAAGGTGCTAGCAGGGAATTCTCTGCCTGCCTTTCCCCAGTGCTCTGCAAGCTCTCCAGGGCAACATAAAATCTGGGGCTCTGTGCTTTCTTTCCTTCTGAACAAGTGTTAGTGTTTTCTGCACAAACGCGATTCTGCGAAGCAATGTGAACACTTGTACTTCCCAGGCACAGAGAAGGTGCTAGCAGGGAATTCTCTGCCTGCCTTTCCCCAGTGCTCTGCAAGCTCTCCAGGGCAACATAAAATGTGGGGCTCTGTGCTTTCTTTCCTTCTGAACAAGTGTTAGTGTTTTCTGCACAAACGCGATTCTGCGAAGCAATGTGAACACTTGTACTTCCCAGGCACAGAGAAGGTGCTAGCAGGGAATTCTCTGCCTGCCTTTCCCCAGTGCTCTGCAAGCTCTCCAGGGCAACATAAAATCTGGGGCTCTGGGCTTTCTTTCCTTCTGAACAAGTGTTAGTGTTTTCTGCACAAACGCGATTCTGCGAAGCAATGTGAACACTTGTGCTTCCCAGGCACAGAGAAGGTGCTAGCAGGGAATTCTCTGCCTGCCTTTCCCCAGTGCTCTGCAAGCTCTCCAGGGCAACATAAAATCTGGGGCTCTGTGCTTTCTTTCCTTCTGAACAAGTGTTAGTGTTTTCTGCACAAACGCGATTCTGCGAAGCAATGTGAACACTTGTACTTCCCAGGCACAGAGAAGGTGCTAGCAGGGAATTCTCTGCCTGCCTTTCCCCAGTGCTCTGCAAGCTCTCCAGGGCAACATAAAATCTGGGGCTCTGGGCTTTCTTTCCTTCTGAACAAGTGTTAGTGTTTTCTGCACAAACGCGATTCTGCGAAGCAATGTGAACACTTGTGCTTCCCAGGCACAGAGAAGGTGCTAGCAGGGAATTCTCTGCCTGCCTTTCCCCAGTGCTCTGCAAGCTCTCCAGGGCAACATAAAATCTGGGGCTCTGTGCTTTCTTTCCTTCTGAACAAGTGTTAGTGTTTTCTGCACAAACGCGATTCTGCGAAGCAATGTGAACACTTGTACTTCCCAGGCACAGAGAAGGTGCTAGCAGGGAATTCTCTGCCTGCCTTTCCCCAGTGCTCTGCAAGCTCTCCAGGGCAACATAAAATCTGGGGCTCTGTGCTTTCTTTCCTTCTGAACAAGTGTTAGTGTTTTCTGCACAAACGCGATTCTGCGAAGCAATGTGAACACTTTTGCTTCCCAGGCACAGAGAAGGTGCTAGCAGGGAATTCTCTGCCTGCTTTTCCCCAGTGCTCTGCAAGCTCTCCAGGGCAACATAAAATCTGGGGCTCTGGGCTTTCTTTCCTTCTGAACAAGTGTTAGTGTTTTCTGCACAAACGCGATTCTGCGAAGCAATGTGAACACTTTTGCTTCCCAGGCACAGAGAAGGTGCTTGCAGGGAATTCTCTGCCTGCCTTTCCCCAGTGCTCTGCAAGCTCTCCAGGGCAACATAAAATCTGGGGCTCTGTGCTTTCTTTCCTTCTGAACAAGTGTTAGTGTTTTCTGCACAAACGCGATTCTGCGAAGCAATGTGAACACTTTTGCTTCCCAGGCACAGAGAAGGTGCTAGCAGGGAATTCTCTGCCTGCCTTTCCCCAGTGCTCTGCAAGCTCTCCAGGGCAACATAAAATCTGGGGCTCTGTGCTTTCTTTCCTTCTGAACAAGTGTTAGTGTTTTCTGCACAAACGCGATTCTGCGAAGCAATGTGAACACTTGTACTTCCCAGGCACAGAGAAGGTGCTAGCAGGGAATTCTCTGCCTGCCTTTCCCCAGTGCTCTGCAAGCTCTCCAGGGCAACATAAAATCTGGGGCTCTGTGCTTTCTTTCCTTCTGAACAAGTGTTAGTGTTTTCTGCACAAACACGATTCTGCGAAGCAATGTGAACACTTTTGCTTCCCAGGCACAGAGAAGGTGCTAGCAGGGAATTCTCTGCCTGCTTTTCCCCAGTGCTCTGCAAGCTCTCCAGGGCAACATAAAATCTGGGGCTCTGTGCTTTCTTTCCTTCTGAACAAGTGTTAGTGTTTTCTGCACAAACGCGATTCTGCGAAGCAATGTGAACACTTGTACTTCCCAGGCACAGAGAAGGTGCTAGCAGGGAATTCTCTGCCTGCCTTTCCCCAGTGCTCTGCAAGCTCTCCAGGGCAACATAAAATCTGGGGCTCTGTGCTTTCTTTCCTTCTGAACAAGTGTTAGTGTTTTCTGCACAAACGCGATTCTGCGAAGCAATGTGAACACTTGTGCTTCCCAGGCACAGAGAAGGTGCTAGCAGGGAATTCTCTGCCTGCCTTTCCCCAGTGCTCTGCAAGCTCTCCAGGGCAACATAAAATCTGGGGCTCTGTGCTTTCTTTCCTTCTGAACAAGTGTTAGTGTTTTCTGCACAAACGCGATTCTGAGAAGCAATGGGAACACTTGTACTTCCCAGGCACAGAGAAGGTGCTAGCAGGGAATTCTCTGCCTGCCTTTCCCCAGTGCTCTGCAAGCTCTCCAGGGCAACATAAAATCTGGGGCTCTGTGCTTTCTTTCCTTCTGAACAAGTGTTAGTGTTTTCTGCACAAACGCGATTCTGAGAAGCAATGTGAACACTTGTACTTCCCAGGCACAGAGAAGGTGCTAGCAGGGAATTCTCTGCCTGCCTTTCCCCAGTGCTCTGCAAGCTCTCCAGGGCAACATAAAATCTGGGGCTCTGGGCTTTCTTTCCTTCTGAACAAGTGTTAGTGTTTTCTGCACAAACACGATTCTGCGAAGCAATGTGAACACTTTTGCTTCCCAGGCACAGAGAAGGTGCTAGCAGGGAATTCTCTGCCTGCTTTTCCCCAGTGCTCTGCAAGCTCTCCAGGGCAACAGAAAATCTGGGGCTCTGTGCTTTCTTTCCTTCTGAACAAGTGTTAGTGTTTTCTGCACAAACGCGATTCTGCGAAGCAATGTGAACACTTGTACTTCCCAGGCACAGAGAAGGTGCTAGCAGGGAATTCTCTGCCTGCCTTTCCCCAGTGCTCTGCAAGCTCTCCAGGGCAACATAAAATCTGGGGCTCTGGGCTTTCTTTCCTTCTGAACAAGTGTTAGTGTTTTCTGCACAAACGCGATTCTGCGAAGCAATGTGAACACTTGTGCTTCCCAGGCACAGAGAAGGTGCTAGCAGGGAATTCTCTGCCTGCCTTTCCCCAGTGCTCTGCAAGCTCTCCAGGGCAACATAAAATCTGGGGCTCTGTGCTTTCTTTCCTTCTGAACAAGTGTTAGTGTTTTCTGCACAAACGCGATTCTGCGAAGCAATGTGAACACTTGTACTTCCCAGGCACAGAGAAGGTGCTAGCAGGGAATTCTCTGCCTGCCTTTCCCCAGTGCTCTGCAAGCTCTCCAGGGCAACATAAAATCTGGGGCTCTGGGCTTTCTTTCCTTCTGAACAAGTGTTAGTGTTTTCTGCACAAACGCGATTCTGCGAAGCAATGTGAACACTTGTGCTTCCCAGGCACAGAGAAGGTGCTAGCAGGGAATTCTCTGCCTGCCTTTCCCCAGTGCTCTGCAAGCTCTCCAGGGCAACATAAAATCTGGGGCTCTGTGCTTTCTTTCCTTCTGAACAAGTGTTAGTGTTTTCTGCACAAACGCGATTCTGCGAAGCAATGTGAACACTTTTGCTTCCCAGGCACAGAGAAGGTGCTAGCAGGGAATTCTCTGCCTGCTTTTCCCCAGTGCTCTGCAAGCTCTCCAGGGCAACATAAAATCTGGGGCTCTGGGCTTTCTTTCCTTCTGAACAAGTGTTAGTGTTTTCTGCACAAACGCGATTCTGCGAAGCAATGTGAACACTTTTGCTTCCCAGGCACAGAGAAGGTGCTTGCAGGGAATTCTCTGCCTGCCTTTCCCCAGTGCTCTGCAAGCTCTCCAGGGCAACATAAAATCTGGGGCTCTGTGCTTTCTTTCCTTCTGAACAAGTGTTAGTGTTTTCTGCACAAACGCGATTCTGCGAAGCAATGTGAACACTTTTGCTTCCCAGGCACAGAGAAGGTGCTAGCAGGGAATTCTCTGCCTGCCTTTCCCCAGTGCTCTGCAAGCTCTCCAGGGCAACATAAAATCTGGGGCTCTGTGCTTTCTTTCCTTCTGAACAAGTGTTAGTGTTTTCTGCACAAACGCGATTCTGCGAAGCAATGTGAACACTTGTACTTCCCAGGCACAGAGAAGGTGCTAGCAGGGAATTCTCTGCCTGCCTTTCCCCAGTGCTCTGCAAGCTCTCCAGGGCAACATAAAATCTGGGGCTCTGTGCTTTCTTTCCTTCTGAACAAGTGTTAGTGTTTTCTGCACAAACACGATTCTGCGAAGCAATGTGAACACTTTTGCTTCCCAGGCACAGAGAAGGTGCTAGCAGGGAATTCTCTGCCTGCTTTTCCCCAGTGCTCTGCAAGCTCTCCAGGGCAACATAAAATCTGGGGCTCTGTGCTTTCTTTCCTTCTGAACAAGTGTTAGTGTTTTCTGCACAAACGCGATTCTGCGAAGCAATGTGAACACTTGTACTTCCCAGGCACAGAGAAGGTGCTAGCAGGGAATTCTCTGCCTGCCTTTCCCCAGTGCTCTGCAAGCTCTCCAGGGCAACATAAAATCTGGGGCTCTGTGCTTTCTTTCCTTCTGAACAAGTGTTAGTGTTTTCTGCACAAACGCGATTCTGCGAAGCAATGTGAACACTTGTGCTTCCCAGGCACAGAGAAGGTGCTAGCAGGGAATTCTCTGCCTGCCTTTCCCCAGTGCTCTGCAAGCTCTCCAGGGCAACATAAAATCTGGGGCTCTGTGCTTTCTTTCCTTCTGAACAAGTGTTAGTGTTTTCTGCACAAACGCGATTCTGAGAAGCAATGGGAACACTTGTACTTCCCAGGCACAGAGAAGGTGCTAGCAGGGAATTCTCTGCCTGCCTTTCCCCAGTGCTCTGCAAGCTCTCCAGGGCAACATAAAATCTGGGGCTCTGTGCTTTCTTTCCTTCTGAACAAGTGTTAGTGTTTTCTGCACAAACGCGATTCTGCGAAGCAATGTGAACACTTTTGCTTCCCAGGCACAGAGAAGGTGCTAGCAGGGAATTCTCTGCCTGCTTTTCCCCAGTGCTCTGCAAGCTCTCCAGGGCAACATAAAATGTGGGGCTCTGTGCTTTCTTTCGTTCTGAACAAGTGTTAGTGTTTTCTGCACAAACGCGATTCTGCGAAGCAATGTGAACACTTTTGCTTCCCAGGCACAGAGAAGGTGCTAGCAGGGAATTCTCTGCCTGCTTTTCCCCAGTGCTCTGCAAGCTCTCCAGGGCAACATAAAATCTGGGGCTCTGTGCTTTCTTTCCTTCTGAACAAGTGTTAGTGTTTTCTGCACAAACGCGATTCTGCGAAGCAATGTGAACACTTGTGCTTCCCAGGCACAGAGAAGGTGCTAGCAGGGAATTCTCTGCCTGCCTTTCCCCAGTGCTCTGCAAGCTCTCCAGGGCAACATAAAATCTGGGGCTCTGTGCTTTCTTTCCTTCTGAACAAGTGTTAGTGTTTTCTGCACAAACGCGATTCTGCGAAGCAATGTGAACACTTGTACTTCCCAGGCACAGAGAAGGTGCTAGCAGGGAATTCTCTGCCTGCCTTTCCCCAGTGCTCTGCAAGCTCTCCAGGGCAACATAAAATCTGGGGCTCTGTGCTTTCTTTCCTTCTGAACAAGTGTTAGTGTTTTCTGCACAAACGCGATTCTGCGAAGCAATGTGAACACTTTTGCTTCCCAGGCACAGAGAAGGTGCTAGCAGGGAATTCTCTGCCTGCTTTTCCCCAGTGCTCTGCAAGCTCTCCAGGGCAACATAAAATCTGGGGCTCTGGGCTTTCTTTCCTTCTGAACAAGTGTTAGTGTTTTCTGCACAAACGCGATTCTGCGAAACAATGTGAACACTTTTGCTTCCCAGGCACAGAGAAGGTGCTAGCAGGGAATTCTCTGCCTGCCTTTCCCCAGTGCTCTGCAAGCTCTCCAAGGCAACATAAAATCTGGGGCTCTGTGCTTTCTTTCCTTCTGAACAAGTGTTAGTGTTTTCTGCACAAACGCGATTCTGAGAAGCAATGTGAACACTTTTGCTTCCCAGGCACAGAGAAGGTGCTAGCAGGGAATTCTCTGCCTGCCTTTCCCCAGTGCTCTGCAAGCTCTCCAGGGCAACATAAAATCTGGGGCTCTGTGCTTTCTTTCCTTCTGAACAAGTGTTAGTGTTTTCTGCACAAACGCGATTCTGCGAAGCAATGTGAACACTTGTACTTCCCAGGCACAGAGAAGGTGCTAGCAGGGAATTCTCTGCCTGCCTTTCCCCAGTGCTCTGCAAGCTCTCCAGGGCAACATAAAATCTGGGGCTCTGTGCTTTCTTTCCTTCTGAACAAGTGTTAGTGTTTTCTGCACAAACGCGATTCTGCGAAGCAATGTGAACACTTTTGCTTCCCAGGCACAGAGAAGGTGCTAGCAGGGAATTCTCTGCCTGCTTTTCCCCAGTGCTCTGCAAGCTCTCCAGGGCAACATAAAATCTGGGGCTCTGTGCTTTCTTTCCTTCTGAACAAGTGTTAGTGTTTTCTGCACAAACGCGATTCTGCGAAGCAATGTGAACACTTTTGCTTCCCAGGCACAGAGAAGGTGCTAGCAGGGAATTCTCTGCCTGCTTTTCCCCAGTGCTCTGCAAGCTCTCCAGGGCAACATAAAATGTGGGGCTCTGGGCTTTCTTTCCTTCTGAACAAGTGTTAGTGTTTTCTGCACAAACGCGATTCTGCGAAGCAATGGGAACACTTTTGCTTCCCAGGCACAGAGAAGGTGCTAGCAGGGAATTCTCTGCCTGCCTTTCCCCAGTGCTCTGCAAGCTCTCCAGGGCAACATAAAATCTGGGGCTCTGTGCTTTCTTTCCTTCTGAACAAGTGTTAGTGTTTTCTGCACAAACGCGATTCTGCGAAGCAATGTGAACACTTTTGCTTCCCAGGCACAGAGAAGGTGCTAGCAGGGAATTCTCTGCCTGCCTTTCCCCAGTGCTCTGCAAGCTCTCCAGGGCAACATAAAATCTGGGGCTCTGTGCTTTCTTTCCTTCTGAACAAGTGTTAGTGTTTTCTGCACAAACGCGATTCTGCGAAGCAATGTGAACACTTGTACTTCCCAGGCACAGAGAAGGTGCTAGCAGGGAATTCTCTGCCTGCCTTTCCCCAGTGCTCTGCAAGCTCTCCAGGGCAACATAAAATCTGGGGCTCTGTGCTTTCTTTCCTTCTGAACAAGTGTTAGTGTTTTCTGCACAAACGCGATTCTGCGAAGCTATGTGAACACTTTTGCTTCCCAGGCACAGAGAAGGTGCTAGCAGGGAATTCTCTGCCTGCTTTTCCCCAGTGCTCTGCAATCTCTCCAGGGCAACATAAAATCTGGGGCTCTGTGCTTTCTTTCCTTCTGAACAAGTGTTAGTGTTTTCTGCACAAACGCGATTCTGCGAAGCAATGTGAACACTTGTACTTCCCAGGCACAGAGAAGGTGCTAGCAGGGAATTCTCTGCCTGCCTTTCCCCAGTGCTCTGCAAGCTCTCCAGGGCAACATAAAATCTGGGGCTCTGTGCTTTCTTTCCTTCTGAACAAGTGTTAGTGTTTTCTGCACAAACGCGATTCTGCGAAGCAATGTGAACACTTGTGCTTCCCAGGCACAGAGAAGGTGCTAGCAGGGAATTCTCTGCCTGCCTTTCCCCAGTGCTCTGCAAGCTCTCCAGGGCAACATAAAATCTGGGGCTCTGTGCTTTCTTTCCTTCTGAACAAGTGTTAGTGTTTTCTGCACAAACGCGATTCTGAGAAGCAATGGGAACATTTTGCTTCCCAGGCACAGAGAAGGTGCTAGCAGGGAATTCTCTGCCTGCCTTTCCCCAGTGCTCTGCAAGCTCTCCAGGGCAACATAAAATCTGGGGCTCTGTGCTTTCTTTCCTTCTGAACAAGTGTCAGTGTTTTCTGCACAAACGCGATTCTGCGAAGCAATGTGAACACTTGTGCTTCCCAGGCACAGAGAAGGTGCTAGCAGGGAATTCTCTGCCTGCCTTTCCCCAGTGCTCTGCAAGCTCTCCAGGGCAAGATAAAATCTGGGGCTCTGGGCTTTCTTTCCTTCTGAACAAGTGTTAGTGTTTTCTGCACAAACGCGATTCTGCGAAGCAATGTGAACACTTGTACTTCCCAGGCACAGAGAAGGTGCTAGCAGGGAATTCTCTGCCTGCCTTTCCCCAGTGCTCTGCAAGCTCTCCAGGGCAACATAAAATCTGGGGCTCTGTGCTTTCTTTCCTTCTGAACAAGTGTTAGTGTTTTCTGCACAAACGCGATTCTGCGAAGCAATGTGAACACTTGTACTTCCCAGGCACAGAGAAGGTGCTAGCAGGGAATTCTCTGCCTGCCTTTCCCCAGTGCTCTGCAAGCTCTCCAGGGCAACATAAAATCTGGGGCTCTGTGCTTTCTTTCCTTCTGAACAAGTGTTAGTGTTTTCTGCACAAACGCGATTCTGCGAAGCAATGTGAACACTTTTGCTTCCCAGGCACAGAGAAGGTGCTAGCAGGGAATTCTCTGCCTGCCTTTCCCCAGTGCTCTGCAAGCTCTCCAGGGCAACATAAAATGTGGGGCTCTGTGCTTTCTTTCGTTCTGAACAAGTGTTAGTGTTTTTCTGCACAAACGCGATTCTGAGAAGCAATGGGAACACTTTTGCTTCCCAGGCACAGAGAAAGTGCTAGCAGGGAATTCTCTGCCTGCTTTTCCCCAGTGCTCTGCAAGCTCTCCAGGGCAACATAAAATCTGGGGCTCTGGGCTTTCTTTCCTTCTGAACAAGTGTTAGTGTTTTCTGCACAAACGTGATTCTGCGAAGCAATGTGAACACTTTTGCTTCCCAGGCACAGAGAAGGTGCTAGCAGGGAATTCTCTGCCTGCCTTTCCCCAGTGCTCTGCAAGCTCTCCAGGGCAACATAAAATCTGGGGCTCTGGGCTTTCTTTCCTTCTGAACAAGTGTTAGTGTTTTCTGCACAAACGCGATTCTGAGAAGCAACGTGAACACTTGTGCTTCCCAGGCACAGAGAAGGTGCTAGCAGGGAATTCTCTGCCTGCCTTTCCCCAGTGCTCTGCAAGCTCTCCAGGGCAACATAAAATCTGGGGCTCTGTGCTTTCTTTCCTTCTGAACAAGTGTTAGTGTTTTCTGCACAAACGCGATTCTGCGAAGCAATGTGAACACTTGTACTTCCCAGGCACAGAGAAGGTGCTAGCAGGGAATTCTCTGCCTGCCTTTCCCCAGTGCTCTGCAAGCTCTCCAGGGCAACATAAAATCTGGGGCTCTGTGCTTTCTTTCCTTCTGAACAAGTGTTAGTGTTTTCTGCACAAACGCGATTCTAAGAAGCAATGTGAACACTTCTCCTTCCCAGGCACAGAGAAGGTGCTAGCAGGGAATTCTCTGCCTGCCTTTCCCCAGTGCTCTGCAAGCTCTCCAGGGCAACATAAAATCTGGGGCTCTGTGCTTTCTTTCCTTCTGAACAAGTGTTAGTGTTTTCTGCACAAACGCGATTCTGCGAAGCAATGTGAACACTTTTGCTTCCCAGGCACAGAGAAGGTGCTAGCAGGGAATTCTCTGCCTGCTTTTCCCCAGTGCTCTGCAAGCTCTCCAGGGCAACATAAAATCTGGGGCTCTGGGCTTTCTTTCCTTCTGAACAAGTGTTAGTGTTTTCTGCACAAACGCGATTCTGCGAAGCAATGTGAACACTTGTACTTCCCAGGCACAGAGAAGGTGCTAGCAGGGAATTCTCTGCCTGCCTTTCCCCAGTGCTCTGCAAGCTCTCCAGGGCAACATAAAATCTGGGGCTCTGGGCTTTCTTTCCTTCTGAACAAGTGTTAGTGTTTTCTGCACAAACGCGATTCTGCGAAGCTATGTGAACACTTTTGCTTCCCAGGCACAGAGAAGGTGCTAGCAGGGAATTCTCTGCCTGCTTTTCCCCAGTGCTCTGCAAGCTCTCCAGGGCAACATAAAATCTGGGGCTCTGTGCTTTCTTTCCTTCTGAACAAGTGTTACTGTTTTCTGCACAAACGCGATTCTGCGAAGCAATGTGAACACTTGTACTTCCCAGGCACAGAGAAGGTGCTAGCAGGGAATTCTCTGCCTGCCTTTCCCCAGTGCTCTGCAATCTCTCCAGGGCAACATAAAATCTGGGGCTCTGTGCTTTCTTTCCTTCTGAACAAGTGTTAGTGTTTTCTGCACAAACGCGATTCTGCGAAGCAATGTGAACACTTCTCCTTCCCAGGCACAGAGAAGGTGCTAGCAGGGAATTCTCTGCCTGCCTTTCCCCAGTGCTCTGCAAGCTCTCCAGGGCAACATAAAATCTGGGGCTCTGTGCTTTCTTTCCTTCTGAACAAGTGTTAGTGTTTTCTGCACAAACGCGATTCTGCGAAGCAATGTGAACACTTGTGCTTCCCAGGCACAGAGAAGGTGCTAGCAGGGAATTCTCTGCCTGCCTTTCCCCAGTGCTCTGCAAGCTCTCCAGGGCAACATAAAATCTGGGGCTCTGTGCTTTCTTTCCTTCTGAACAAGTGTTAGTGTTTTCTGCACAAACGCGATTCTGCGAAGCAATGTGAACACTTGTACTTCCCAGGCACAGAGAAGGTGCTAGCAGGGAATTCTCTGCCTGCCTTTCCCCAGTGCTCTGCAAGCTCTCCAGGGCAACATAAAATCTGGGGCTCTGTGCTTTCTTTCCTTCTGAACAAGTGTTAGTGTTTTCTGCACAAACGCGATTCTGCGAAGCAATGGGAACACTTTTGCTTCCCAGGCACAGAGAAGGTGCTAGCAGGGAATTCTCTGCCTGCTTTTCCCCAGTGCTCTGCAATCTCTCCAGGGCAACATAAAATCTGGGGCTCTGGGCTTTCTTTCCTTCTGAACAAGTGTTAGTGTTTTCTGCACAAACGCGATTCTGCGAAGCAATGGGAACACTTTTGCTTCCCAGGCACAGAGAAGGTGCTAGCAGGGAATTCTCTGCCTGCCTTTCCCCAGTGCTCTGCAAGCTCTCCAGGGCAACATAAAATCTGGGGCTCTGTGCTTTCTTTCCTTCTGAACAAGTGTTAGTGTTTTCTGCACAAACGCGATTCTGCGAAGCTATGTGAACACTTTTGCTTCCCAGGCACAGAGAAGGTGCTAGCAGGGAATTCTCTGCCTGCTTTTCCCCAGTGCTCTGCAAGCTCTCCAGGGCAACATAAAATCTGGGGCTCTGTGCTTTCTTTCCTTCTGAACAAGTGTTAGTGTTTTCTGCACAAACGCGATTCTGCGAAGCAATGTGAACACTTGTGCTTCCCAGGCACAGAGAAGGTGCTAGCAGGGAATTCTCTGCCTGCCTTTCCCCAGTGCTCTGCAAGCTCTCCAGGGCAAGATAAAATCTGGGGCTCTGGGCTTTCTTTCCTTCTGAACAAGTGTTAGTGTTTTCTGCACAAACGCGATTCTGCGAAGCAATGTGAACACTTGTACTTCCCAGGCACAGAGAAGGTGCTAGCAGGGAATTCTCTGCCTGCCTTTCCCCAGTGCTCTGCAAGCTCTCCAGGGCAACATAAAATCTGGGGCTCTGTGCTTTCTTTCCTTCTGAACAAGTGTTAGTGTTTTCTGCACAAACGCGATTCTGCGAAGCAATGTGAACACTTGTACTTCCCAGGCACAGAGAAGGTGCTAGCAGGGAATTCTCTGCCTGCCTTTCCCCAGTGCTCTGCAAGCTCTCCAGGGCAACATAAAATCTGGGGCTCTGTGCTTTCTTTCCTTCTGAACAAGTGTTAGTGTTTTCTGCACAAACGCGATTCTGCGAAGCAATGTGAACACTTTTGCTTCCCAGGCACAGAGAAGGTGCTAGCAGGGAATTCTCTGCCTGCCTTTCCCCAGTGCTCTGCAAGCTCTCCAGGGCAACATAAAATCTGGGGCTCTGTGCTTTCTTTCCTTCTGAACAAGTGTTAGTGTTTTTCTGCACAAACGCGATTCTGAGAAGCAATGGGAACACTTTTGCTTCCCAGGCACAGAGAAAGTGCTAGCAGGGAATTCTCTGCCTGCTTTTCCCCAGTGCTCTGCAAGCTCTCCAGGGCAACATAAAATCTGGGGCTCTGGGCTTTCTTTCCTTCTGAACAAGTGTTAGTGTTTTCTGCACAAACGTGATTCTGCGAAGCAATGTGAACACTTGTACTTCCCAGGCACAGAGAAGGTGCTAGCAGGGAATTCTCTGCCTGCCTTTCCCCAGTGCTCTGCAAGCTCTCCAGGGCAACATAAAATCTGGGGCTCTGTGCTTTCTTTCCTTCTGAACAAGTGTTAGTGTTTTCTGCACAAACGCGATTCTGCGAAGCAATGTGAACACTTTTGCTTCCCAGGCACAGAGAAGGTGCTAGCAGGGAATTCTCTGCCTGCTTTTCCCCAGTGCTCTGCAAGCTCTCCAGGGCAACATAAAATCTGGGGCTCTGGGCTTTCTTTCCTTCTGAACAAGTGTTACTGTTTTCTGCACAAACGCGATTCTGCGAAGCAATGTGAACACTTGTACTTCCCAGGCACAGAGAAGGTGCTAGCAGGGAATTCTCTGCCTGCCTTTCCCCAGTGCTCTGCAAGCTCTCCAGGGCAACATAAAATCTGGGGCTCTGTGCTTTCTTTCCTTCTGAACAAGTGTTAGTGTTTTCTGCACAAACGCGATTCTGCGAAGCTATGTGAACACTTTTGCTTCCCAGGCACAGAGAAGGTGCTAGCAGGGAATTCTCTGCCTGCTTTTCCCCAGTGCTCTGCAAGCTCTCCAGGGCAACATAAAATCTGGGGCTCTGTGCTTTCTTTCCTTCTGAACAAGTGTTACTGTTTTCTGCACAAACGCGATTCTGCGAAGCAATGTGAACACTTGTACTTCCCAGGCACAGAGAAGGTGCTAGCAGGGAATTCTCTGCCTGCCTTTCCCCAGTGCTCTGCAATCTCTCCAGGGCAACATAAAATCTGGGGCTCTGTGCTTTCTTTCCTTCTGAACAAGTGTTAGTGTTTTCTGCACAAACGCGATTCTGCGAAGCAATGTGAACACTTCTCCTTCCCAGGCACAGAGAAGGTGCTAGCAGGGAATTCTCTGCCTGCCTTTCCCCAGTGCTCTGCAAGCTCTCCAGGGCAACATAAAATCTGGGGCTCTGTGCTTTCTTTCCTTCTGAACAAGTGTTAGTGTTTTCTGCACAAACGCGATTCTGAGAAGCAATGGGAACACTTTTGCTTCCCAGGCACAGAGAAGGTGCTAGCAGGGAATTCTCTGCCTGCCTTTCCCCAGTGCTCTGCAAGCTCTCCAGGGCAACATAAAATCTGGGGCTCTGGGCTTTCTTTCCTTCTGAACAAGTGTTAGTGTTTTCTGCACAAACGCGATTCTGCGAAGCAATGTGAACACTTGTGCTTCCCAGGCACAGAGAAGGTGCTAGCAGGGAATTCTCTGCCTGCCTTTCCCCAGTGCTCTGCAAGCTCTCCAGGGCAACATAAAATCTGGGGCTCTGTGCTTTCTTTCCTTCTGAACAAGTGTTAGTGTTTTCTGCACAAACGCGATTCTGCGAAGCAATGTGAACACTTGTACTTCCCAGGCACAGAGAAGGTGCTAGCAGGGAATTCTCTGCCTGCCTTTCCCCAGTGCTCTGCAAGCTCTCCAGGGCAACATAAAATCTGGGGCTCTGTGCTTTCTTTCCTTCTGAACAAGTGTTAGTGTTTTCTGCACAAACGCGATTCTGCGAAGCAATGGGAACACTTTTGCTTCCCAGGCACAGAGAAGGTGCTAGCAGGGAATTCTCTGCCTGCTTTTCCCCAGTGCTCTGCAATCTCTCCAGGGCAACATAAAATCTGGGGCTCTGGGCTTTCTTTCCTTCTGAACAAGTGTTAGTGTTTTCTGCACAAACGCGATTCTGCGAAGCAATGGGAACACTTTTGCTTCCCAGGCACAGAGAAGGTGCTAGCAGGGAATTCTCTGCCTGCCTTTCCCCAGTGCTCTGCAAGCTCTCCAGGGCAACATAAAATCTGGGGCTCTGTGCTTTCTTTCCTTCTGAACAAGTGTTAGTGTTTTCTGCACAAACGCGATTCTGCGAAGCTATGTGAACACTTTTGCTTCCCAGGCACAGAGAAGGTGCTAGCAGGGAATTCTCTGCCTGCTTTTCCCCACTGCTCTGCAAGCTCTCCAGGGCAACATAAAATCTGGGGCTCTGTGCTTTCTTTCCTTCTGAACAAGTGTTAGTGTTTTCTGCACAAACGCGATTCTGCGAAGCAATGTGAACACTTGTACTTCCCAGGCACAGAGAAGGTGCTAGCAGGGAATTCTCTGCCTGCCTTTCCCCAGTGCTCTGCAAGCTCTCCAGGGCAACATAAAATCTGGGGCTCTGTGCTTTCTTTCCTTCTGAACAAGTGTTAGTGTTTTCTGCACAAACGCGATTCTGCGAAGCAATGTGAACACTTTTGCTTCCCAGGCACAGAGAAGGTGCTAGCAGGGAATTCTCTGCCTGCCTTTCCCCAGTGCTCTGCAAGCTCTCCAGGGCAACATAAAATCTGGGGCTCTGTGCTTTCTTTCCTTCTGAACAAGTGTTAGTGTTTTCTGCACAAACGCGATTCTGAGAAGCAATGGGAACACTTTTGCTTCCCAGGCACAGAGAAGGTGCTAGCAGGGAATTCTCTGCCTGCCTTTCCCCAGTGCTCTGCAAGCTCTCCAGGGCAACATAAAATCTGGGGCTCTGTGCTTTCTTTCCTTCTGAACAAGTGTTAGTGTTTTCTGCACAAACGCGATTCTGCGAAGCAATGTGAACACTTGTGCTTCCCAGGCACAGAGAAGGTGCTAGCAGGGAATTCTCTGCCTGCCTTTCCCCAGTGCTCTGCAATCTCTCCAGGGCAACATAAAATCTGGGGCTCTGGGCTTTCTTTCCTTCTGAACAAGTGTTAGTGTTTTCTGCACAAACGCGATTCTGCGAAGCAATGTGAACACTTGTACTTCCCAGGCACAGAGAAGGTGCTAGCAGGGAATTCTCTGCCTGCCTTTCCCCAGTGCTCTGCAAGCTCTCCAGGGCAACATAAAATCTGGGGCTCTGTGCTTTCTTTCCTTCTGAACAAGTGTTAGTGTTTTCTGCACAAACGCGATTCTGCGAAGCTATGTGAACACTTTTGCTTCCCAGGCACAGAGAAGGTGCTAGCAGGGAATTCTCTGCCTGCTTTTCCCCAGTGCTCTGCAAGCTCTCCAGGGCAACATAAAATCTGGGGCTCTGTGCTTTCTTTCCTTCTGAACAAGTGTTAGTGTTTTCTGCACAAACGCGATTCTGCGAAGCAATGTGAACACTTGTACTTCCCAGGCACAGAGAAGGTGCTAGCAGGGAATTCTCTGCCTGCCTTTTCCCAGTGCTCTGCAAGCTCTCCAGGGCAACATAAAATCTGGGGCTCTGTGCTTTCTTTCCTTCTGAACAAGTGTTAGTGTTTTCTGCACAAACGCGATTCTGCGAAGCAATGTGAACACTTCTCCTTTCCAGGCACAGAGAAGGTGCTAGCAGGGAATTCTCTGCCTGCCTTTCCCCAGTGCTCTGCAAGCTCTCCAGGGCAACATAAAATCTGGGGCTCTGTGCTTTCTTTCCTTCTGAACAAGTGTTAGTGTTTTCTGCACAAACGCGATTCTGAGAAGCAATGGGAACACTTTTGCTTCCCAGGCACAGAGAAGGTGCTAGCAGGGAATTCTCTGCCTGCCTTTCCCCAGTGCTCTGCAAGCTCTCCAGGGCAACATAAAATCTGGGGCTCTGTGCTTTCTTTCCTTCTGAACAAGTGTTAGTGTTTTCTGCACAAACGCGATTCTGCGAAGCAATGTGAACACTTGTGCTTCCCAGGCACAGAGAAGGTGCTAGCAGGGAATTCTCTGCCTGCCTTTCCCCAGTGCTCTGCAAGCTCTCCAGGGCAACATAAAATCTGGGGCTCTGTGCTTTCTTTCCTTCTGAACAAGTGTTAATGTTTTCTGCACAAACGCGATTCTGCGAAGCTATGTGAACACTTGTACTTCCCAGGCACAGAGAAGGTGCTAGCAGGGAATTCTCTGCCTGCCTTTCCCCAGTGCTCTGCAATCTCTCCAGGGCAACATAAAATCTGGGGCTCTGTGCTTTCTTTCCTTCTGAACAAGTGTTAGTGTTTTCTGCACAAACGCGATTCTGCGAAGCTATGTGAACACTTTTTCTTCCCAGGCACAGAGAAGGTGTTAGCAGGGAATTCTCTGCCTGCTTTTCCCCAGTGCTCTGCAATCTCTCCAGGGCAACATAAAATCTGGGGCTCTGTGCTTTCTTTCCTTCTGAACAAGTGTTAGTGTTTTCTGCACAAACGCGATTCTGCGAAGCAATGTGAACACTTGTACTTCCCAGGCACAGAGAAGGTGCTAGCAGGGAATTCTCTGCCTGCCTTTCCCCAGTGCTCTGCAAGCTCTCCAGGGCAACATAAAATCTGGGGCTCTGTGCTTTCTTTCCTTCTGAACAAGTGTTAGTGTTTTCTGCACAAACGCGATTCTGCGAAGCAATGTGAACACTTTTGCTTCCCAGGCACAGAGAAGGTGCTAGCAGGGAATTCTCTGCCTGCCTTTCCCCAGTGCTCTGCAAGCTCTCCAGGGCAACATAAAATCTGGGGCTCTGTGCTTTCTTTCCTTCTGAACAAGCGTTAGTGTTTTCTGCACAAACGCGATTCTGAGAAGCAATGGGAACACTTTTGCTTCCCAGGCACAGAGAAGGTGCTAGCAGGGAATTCTCTGCCTGCCTTTCCCCAGTGCTCTGCAAGCTCTCCAGGGCAACATAAAATCTGGGGCTCTGTGCTTTCTTTCCTTCTGAACAAGTGTTAGTGTTTTCTGCACAAACGCGATTCTGCGAAGCAATGTGAACACTTGTGCTTCCCAGGCACAGAGAAGGTGCTAGCAGGGAATTCTCTGCCTGCCTTTCCCCAGTGCTCTGCAAGCTCTCCAGGGCAACATAAAATCTGGGGCTCTGTGCTTTCTTTCCTTCTGAACAAGTGTTAGTGTTTTCTGCACAAACGCGATTCTGCGAAGCAATGTGAACACTTGTACTTCCCAGGCACAGAGAAGGTGCTAGCAGGGAATTCTCTGCCTGCCTTTCCCCAGTGCTCTGCAAGCTCTCCAGGGCAACATAAAATCTGGGGCTCTGTGCTTTCTTTCCTTCTGAACAAGTGTTAGTGTTTTCTGCACAAACGCGATTCTGCGAAGCTATGTGAACACTTTTGCTTCCCAGGCACAGAGAAGGTGCTAGCAGGGAATTCTCTGCCTGCCTTTCCCCAGTGCTCTGCAAGCTCTCCAGGGCAACATAAAATGTGGGGCTCTGTGCTTTCTTTCCTTCTGAACAAGTGTTAGTGTTTTCTGCACAAACGCGATTCTGAGAAGCAATGTGAACACTTTTGCTTCCCAGGCACAGAGAAGGTGCTAGCAGGGAATTCTCTGCCTGCTTTTCCCCAGTGCTCTGCAAGCTCTCCAGGGCAACATAAAATGTGGGGCTCTGGGCTTTCTTTCCTTCTGAACAAGTGTTAGTGTTTTCTGCACAAACGCGATTCTGCGAAGCAATGTGAACACTTGTGCTTCCCAGGCACAGAGAAGGTGCTAGCAGGGAATTCTCTGCCTGCCTTTCCCCAGTGCTCTGCAAGCTCTCCAGGGCAACATAAAATCTGGGGCTCTGTGCTTTCTTTCCTTCTGAACAAGTGTTAGTGTTTTCTGCACAAACGCGATTCTGCGAAGCAATGTGAACACTTGTACTTCCCAGGCACAGAGAAGGTGCTAGCAGGGAATTCTCTGCCTGCCTTTCCCCAGTGCTCTGCAAGCTCTCCAGGGCAACCTAAAATCTGGGGCTCTGTGCTTTCTTTCTTTCTGAACAAGTGTTAGTGTTTTCTGCACAAACGCGATTCTGCGAAGCAATGTGAACACTTTTGCTTCCCAGGCACAGAGAAGGTGCTAGCAGGGAATTCTCTGCCTGCTTTTCCCCAGTGCTCTGCAAGCTCTCCAGGGCAACATAAAATGTGGGGCTCTGGGCTTTCTTTCCTTCTGAACAAGTGTTAGTGTTTTCTGCACAAACGCGATTCTGCGAAGCAATGTGAACACTTTTGCTTCCCAGGCACAGAGAAGGTGCTAGCAGGGAATTCTCTGCCTGCCTTTCCCCAGTGCTCTGCAAGCTCTCCAGGGCAACATAAAATCTGGGGCTCTGTGCTTTCTTTCCTTCTGAACAAGTGTTAGTGTTTTCTGCACAAACGCGATTCTGCGAAGCAATGTGAACACTTGTGCTTCCCAGGCACAGAGAAGGTGCTAGCAGGGAATTCTCTGCCTGCCTTTCCCCAGTGCTCTGCAAGCTCTCCAGGGCAACATAAAATCTGGGGCTCTGTGCTTTCTTTCCTTCTGAACAAGTGTTAGTGTTTTCTGCACAAACGCGATTCTGCGAAGCAATGTGAACACTTGTGCTTCCCAGGCACAGAGAAGGTGCTAGCAGGGAATTCTCTGCCTGCCTTTCCCCAGTGCTCTGCAAGCTCTCCAGGGCAACATAAAATGTGGGCTCTGGGCTTTCTTTCCTTCTGAACAAGTGTTAGTGTTTTCTGCACAAACGCGATTCTGCGAAGCAATGTGAACACTTTTGCTTCCCAGGCACAGAGAAGGTGCTAGCAGGGAATTCTCTGCCTGCCTTTCCCCAGTGCTCTGCAAGCTCTCCAGGGCAACATAAAATCTGGGGCTCTGTGCTTTCTTTCCTTCTGAACAAGTGTTAGTGTTTTCTGCACAAACGCGATTCTGCGAAGCAATGTGAACACTTTTGCTTCCCAGGCACAGAGAAGGTGCTAGCAGGGAATTCTCTGCCTGCTTTTCCCCAGTGCTCTGCAAGCTCTCCAGGGCAACATAAAATCTGGGGCTCTGGGCTTTCTTTCCTTCTGAACAAGTGTTAGTGTTTTCTGCACAAACGCGATTCTGCGAAGCAATGTGAACACTTTTGCTTCCCAGGCACAGAGAAGGTGCTAGCAGGGAATTCTCTGCCTGCCTTTCCCCAGTGCTCTGCAAGCTCTCCAGGGCAACATAAAATCTGGGGCTCTGTGCTTTCTTTCCTTCTGAACAAGTGTTAGTGTTTTCTGCACAAACGCGATTCTGAGAAGCAATGCGAACACTTTTGCTTCCCAGGCACAGAGAAGGTGCTAGCAGGGAATTCTCTGCCTGCCTTTCCCCAGTGCTCTGCAAGCTCTCCAGGGCAACATAAATTCTGGGGCTCTGTGCTTTCTTTCCTTCTGAACAAGTGTTAGTGTTTTCTGCACAAACGCGATTCTGCGAAGCAATGTGAACACTTGTGCTTCCCAGGCACAGAGAAGGTGCTAGCAGGGAATTCTCTGCCTGCTTTTCCCCAGTGCTCTGCAAGCTCTCCAGGGCAACATAAAATCTGGGGCTCTGTGCTTTCTTTCCTTCTGAACAAGTGTTAGTGTTTTCTGCACAAACGCGATTCTGCGAAGCAATGTGAACACTTTTGCTTCCCAGGCACAGAGAAGGTGCTAGCAGGGAATTCTCTGCCTGCCTTTCCCCAGTGCTCTGCAAGCTCTCCAGGGCAACATAAAATCTGGGGCTCTGTGCTTTCTTTCCTTCTGAACAAGTGTTAGTGTTTTCTGCACAAACGCGATTCTGCGAAGCAATGTGAACACTTGTACTTCCCAGGCACAGAGAAGGTGCTAGCAGGGAATTCTCTGCCTGCCTTTCCCCAGTGCTCTGCAAGCTCTCCAGGGCAACATAAAATCTGGGGCTCTGTGCTTTCTTTCCTTCTGAACAAGTGTTAGTGTTTTCTGCACAAACGCGATTCTGCGAAGCTATGTGAACACTTTTGCTTCCCAGGCACAGAGAAGGTGCTAGCAGGGAATTCTCTGCCTGCCTTTCCCCAGTGCTCTGCAAGCTCTCCAGGGCAACATAAAATCTGGGGCTCTGGGCTTTCTTTCCTTCTGAACAAGTGTTAGTGTTTTCTGCACAAACGCGATTCTGCGAAGCAATGTGAACACTTTTGCTTCCCAGGCACAGAGAAGGTGCTAGCAGGGAATTCTCTGCCTGCCTTTCCCCAGTGCTCTGCAAGCTCTCCAGGGCAACATAAAATCTGGGGCTCTGTGCTTTCTTTCCTTCTGAACAAGTGTCAGTGTTTTCTGCACAAACGCGATTCTGCGAAGCAATGTGAACACTTTTGCTTCCCAGGCACAGAGAAGGTGCTAGCAGGGAATTCTCTGCCTGCTTTTCCCCAGTGCTCTGCAAGCTCTCCAGGGCAACATAAAATCTGGGGCTCTGTGCTTTCTTTCCTTCTGAACAAGTGTTAGTGTTTTCTGCACAAACGCGATTCTGAGAAGCAATGCGAACACTTTTGCTTCCCAGGCACAGAGAAGGTGCTAGCAGGGAATTCTCTGCCTGCCTTTCCCCAGTGCTCTGCAAGCTCTCCAGGGCAACATAAAATCTGGGGCTCTGTGCTTTCTTTCCTTCTGAACAAGTGTTAGTGTTTTCTGCACAAACGCGATTCTGCGAAGCAATGTGAACACTTCTCCTTCCCAGGCACAGAGAAGGTGCTAGCAGGGAATTCTCTGCCTGCCTTTCCCCAGTGCTCTGCAAGCTCTCCAGGGCAACATAAAATCTGGGGCTCTGGGCTTTCTTTCGTTCTGAACAAGTGTCAGTGTTTTCTGCACAAACGCGATTCTGCGAAGCAATGTGAACACTTGTGCTTCCCAGGCACAGAGAAGGTGCTAGCAGGGAATTCTCTGCCTGCCTTTCCCCAGTGCTCTGCAAGCTCTCCAGGGCAACATAAATTCTGGGGCTCTGTGCTTTCTTTCCTTCTGAACAAGTGTTAGTGTTTTCTGCACAAACGCGATTCTGCGAAGCAATGTGAACACTTGTACTTCCCAGGCACAGAGAAGGTGCTAGCAGGGAATTCTCTGCCTGCCTTTCCCCAGTGCTCTGCAAGCTCTCCAGGGCAACATAAAATCTGGGGCTCTGTGCTTTCTTTCCTTCTGAACAAGTGTTAGTGTTTTCTGCACAAACGCGATTCTGCGAAGCTATGTGAACACTTTTGCTTCCCAGGCACAGAGAAGGTGCTAGCAGGGAATTCTCTGCCTGCTTTTCCCCAGTGCTCTGCAAGCTCTCCAGGGCAACATAAAATCTGGGGCTCTGTGCTTTCTTTCCTTCTGAACAAGTGTTAGTGTTTTCTGCACAAACGCGATTCTGCGAAGCAATGTGAACACTTTTGCTTCCCAGGCACAGAGAAGGTGCTAGCAGGGAATTCTCTGCCTGCCTTTCCCCAGTGCTCTGCAAGCTCTCCAGGGCAACATAAAATCTGGGGCTCTGTGCTTTCTTTCCTTCTGAACAAGTGTCAGTGTTTTCTGCACAAACGCGATTCTGCGAAGCAATGTGAACACTTTTGCTTCCCAGGCACAGAGAAGGTGCTAGCAGGGAATTCTCTGCCTGCTTTTCCCCAGTGCTCTGCAAGCTCTCCAGGGCAACATAAAATCTGGGGCTCTGTGCTTTCTTTCCTTCTGAACAAGTGTTAGTGTTTTCTGCACAAACGCGATTCTGAGAAGCAATGCGAACACTTTTGCTTCCCAGGCACAGAGAAGGTGCTAGCAGGGAATTCTCTGCCTGCCTTTCCCCAGTGCTCTGCAAGCTCTCCAGGGCAACAGAAAATCTGGGGCTCTGTGCTTTCTTTCCTTCTGAACAAGTGTTAGTGTTTTCTGCACAAACGCGATTCTGCGAAGCAATGTGAACACTTTTGCTTCCCAGGCACAGAGAAGGTGCTAGCAGGGAATTCTCTGCCTGCCTTTCCCCAGTGCTCTGCAAGCTCTCCAGGGCAACATAAAATCTGGGGCTTTGTGCTTTCGTTCGTTCTGAACAAGTGTTAGTGTTTTCTGCACAAACGCGATTCTGCGAAGCAATGTGAGCACTTCTGCTTCCCAGGCACAGAGAAGGTGCTAGCAGGGAATTCTCTGCCTGCCTTTCCCCAGTGCTCTGCAAGCTCTCCAGGGCAACATAAAATCTGGGGCTCTGTGCTTTCTTTCCTTCTGAACAAGTGTCAGTGTTTTCTGCACAAACGCGATTCTGCGAAGCAATGTGAACACTTGTACTTCCCAGGCACAGAGAAGGTGCTAGCAGGGAATTCTCTGCCTGCCTTTCCCCAGTGCTCTGCAAGCTCTCCAGGGCAACATAAAATCTGGGGCTCTGGGCTTTCTTTCGTTCTGAACAAGTGTCAGTGTTTTCTGCACAAACGCGATTCTGCGAAGCAATGTGAACACTTCTGCTTCCCAGGCACAGAGAAGGTGCTAGCAGGGAATTCTCTGCCTGCCTTTCCCCAGTGCTCTGCAAGCTCTCCAGGGCAACATAAAATCTGGGGCTCTGTGCTTTCTTTCCTTCTGAACAAGTGTTAGTGTTTTCTGCACAAACGCGATTTAGCGAAGCAATGTGAACACTTTTGCTTCCCAGGCACAGAGAAGGTGCTAGCAGGGAATTCTCTGCCTGCTTTTCCCCAGTGCTCTGCAAGCTCTCCAGGGCAACATAAAATCTGGGGCTCTGTGCTTTCTTTCCTTCTGAACAAGTGTTAGTGTTTTCTGCACAAACGCGATTCTGCGAAGCAATGTGAACACTTTTGCTTCCCAGGCACAGAGAAGGTGCTAGCAGGGAATTCTCTGCCTGCCTTTCCCCAGTGCTCTGCAAGCTCTCCAGGGCAACATAAAATGTGGGGCTCTGTGCTTTCTTTCGTTCTGAACAAGTGTTAGTGTTTTTCTGCACAAACGCGATTCTGAGAAGCAATGGGAACACTTTTGCTTCCCAGGCACAGAGAAGGTGCTAGCAGGGAATTCTCTGCCTGCTTTTCCCCAGTGCTCTGCAAGCTCTCCAGGGCAACATAAAATCTGGGGCTCTGTGCTTTCTTTCCTTCTGAACAAGTGTTAGTGTTTTCTGCACAAACGCGATTCTGCGAAGCAATGTGAACACTTTTGCTTCCCAGGCACAGAGAAGGTGCTAGCAGGGAATTCTCTGCCTGCTTTTCCCCAGTGCTCTGCAATCTCTCCAGGGCAACATAAAATCTGGGGCTCTGTGCTTTCTTTCCTTCTGAACAAGTGTTAGTGTTTTCTGCACAAACGCGATTCTGCGAAGCAATGTGAACACTTGTACTTCCCAGGCACAGAGAAGGTGCTAGCAGGGAATTCTCTGCCTGCCTTTCCCCAGTGCTCTGCAAGCTCTCCAGGGCAACATAAAATCTGGGGCTCTGTGCTTTCTTTCCTTCTGAACAAGTGTTAGTGTTTTCTGCACAAACGCGATTCTACGAAGCAATGTGAACACTTTTGCTTCCCAGGCACAGAGAAGGTGCTAGCAGGGAATTCTCTGCCTGCCTTTCCCCAGTGCTCTGCAAGCTCTCCAGGGCAACATAAAATCTGGGGCTTTGTGCTTTCGTTCGTTCTGAACAAGTGTTAGTGTTTTCTGCACAAACGCGATTCTGCGAAGCAATGTGAACACTTCTGCTTCCCAGGCACAGAGAAGGTGCTAGCAGGGAATTCTCTGCCTGCCTTTCCCCAGTGCTCTGCAAGCTCTCCAGGGCAACATAAAATCTGGGGCTCTGTGCTTTCTTTCCTTCTGAACAAGTGTCAGTGTTTTCTGCACAAACGCGATTCTGCGAAGCAATGTGAACACTTGTGCTTCCCAGGCACAGAGAAGGTGCTAGCAGGGAATTCTCTGCCTGCCTTTCCCCAGTGCTCTGCAAGCTCTCCAGGGCAACATAAAATCTGGGGCTCTGTGCTTTCTTTCCTTCTGAACAAGTGTTAGTGTTTTCTGCACAAACGCGATTCTGCGAAGCAATGTGAACACTTGTACTTCCCAGGCACAGAGAAGGTGCTAGCAGGGAATTCTCTGCCTGCCTTTCCCCAGTGCTCTGCAAGCTCTCCAGGGCAACATAAAATCTGGGGCTCTGTGCTTTCTTTCCTTCTGAACAAGTGTCAGTGTTTTCTGCACAAACGCGATTCTGCGAAGCAATGTGAACACTTTTGCTTCCCAGGCACAGAGAAGGTGCTAGCAGGGAATTCTCTGCCTGCTTTTCCCCAGTGCTCTGCAAGCTCTCCAGGGCAACATAAAATCTGGGGCTCTGTGCTTTCTTTCCTTCTGAACAAGTGTTAGTGTTTTCTGCACAAACGCGATTCTGCGAAGCAATGTGAACACTTTTGCTTCCCAGGCACAGAGAAGGTGCTAGCAGGGAATTCTCTGCCTGCCTTTCCCCAGTGCTCTGCAAGCTCTCCAGGGCAACATAAAATCTGGGGCTCTGTGCTTTCTTTCCTTCTGAACAAGTGTTAGTGTTTTTCTGCACAAACGCGATTCTGCGAAGCAATGGGAACACTTTTGCTTCCCAGGCACAGAGAAGGTGCTAGCAGGGAATTCTCTGCCTGCTTTTCCCCAGTGCTCTGCAAGCTCTCCAGGGCAACATAAAATCTGGGGCTCTGTGCTTTCTTTCCTTCTGAACAAGTGTTAGTGTTTTCTGCACAAACGCGATTCTGCGAAGCAATGTGAACACTTTTGCTTCCCAGGCACAGAGAAGGTGCTAGCAGGGAATTCTCTGCCTGCCTTTCCCCAGTGCTCTGCAAGCTCTCCAGGGCAACATAAAATCTGGGGCTCTGTGCTTTCTTTCCTTCTGAACAAGTGTTAGTGTTTTCTGCACAAACGCGATTCTGCGAAGCAATGTGAACACTTGTACTTCCCAGGCACAGAGAAGGTGCTAGCAGGGAATTCTCTGCCTGCCTTTCCCCAGTGCTCTGCAAGCTCTCCAGGGCAACATAAAATCTGGGGCTCTGTGCTTTCTTTCCTTCTGAACAAGTGTTAGTGTTTTCTGCACAAACGCGATTCTGCGAAGCTATGTGAACACTTTTGCTTCCCAGGCACAGAGAAGGTGCTAGCAGGGAATTCTCTGCCTGCCTTTCCCCAGTGCTCTGCAAGCTCTCCAGGGCAACATAAAATCTGGGGCTCTGTGCTTTCTTTCCTTCTGAACAAGTGTCAGTGTTTTCTGCACAAACGCGATTCTGCGAAGCAATGTGAACACTTCTGCTTCCCAGGCACAGAGAAGGTGCTAGCAGGGAATTCTCTGCCTGCCTTTCCCCAGTGCTCTGCAAGCTCTCCAGGGCAACATAAAATCTGGGGCTCTGGGCTTTCTTTCGTTCTGAACAAGTGTCAGTGTTTTCTGCACAAACGCGATTCTGCGAAGCAATGTGAACACTTCTGCTTCCCAGGCACAGAGAAGGTGCTAGCAGGGAATTCTCTGCCTGCCTTTCCCCAGTGCTCTGCAAGCTCTCCAGGGCAACATAAATTCTGGGGCTCTGTGCTTTCTTTCCTTCTGAACAAGTGTTAGTGTTTTCTGCACAAACGCGATTCTGCGAAGCAATGTGAACACTTGTACTTCCCAGGCACAGAGAAGGTGCTAGCAGGGAATTCTCTGCCTGCCTTTCCCCAGTGCTCTGCAAGCTCTCCAGGGCAACATAAAATCTGGGGCTCTGTGCTTTCTTTCCTTCTGAACAAGTGTTAGTGTTTTCTGCACAAACGCGATTCTGCGAAGCTATGTGAACACTTTTGCTTCCCAGGCACAGAGAAGGTGCTAGCAGGGAATTCTCTGCCTGCTTTTCCCCAGTGCTCTGCAAGCTCTCCAGGGCAACATAAAATCTGGGGCTCTGTGCTTTCTTTCCTTCTGAACAAGTGTTAGTGTTTTCTGCACAAACGCGATTCTGCGAAGCAATGTGAACACTTTTGCTTCCCAGGCACAGAGAAGGTGCTAGCAGGGAATTCTCTGCCTGCCTTTCCCCAGTGCTCTGCAAGCTCTCCAGGGCAACATAAAATCTGGGGCTCTGTGCTTTCTTTCCTTCTGAACAAGTGTCAGTGTTTTCTGCACAAACGCGATTCTGCGAAGCAATGTGAACACTTTTGCTTCCCAGGCACAGAGAAGGTGCTAGCAGGGAATTCTCTGCCTGCTTTTCCCCAGTGCTCTGCAAGCTCTCCAGGGCAACATAAAATCTGGGGCTCTGTGCTTTCTTTCCTTCTGAACAAGTGTTAGTGTTTTCTGCACAAACGCGATTCTGAGAAGCAATGCGAACACTTTTGCTTCCCAGGCACAGAGAAGGTGCTAGCAGGGAATTCTCTGCCTGCCTTTCCCCAGTGCTCTGCAAGCTCTCCAGGGCAACAGAAAATCTGGGGCTCTGTGCTTTCTTTCCTTCTGAACAAGTGTTAGTGTTTTCTGCACAAACGCGATTCTGCGAAGCAATGTGAACACTTTTGCTTCCCAGGCACAGAGAAGGTGCTAGCAGGGAATTCTCTGCCTGCCTTTCCCCAGTGCTCTGCAAGCTCTCCAGGGCAACATAAAATCTGGGGCTTTGTGCTTTCGTTCGTTCTGAACAAGTGTTAGTGTTTTCTGCACAAACGCGATTCTGCGAAGCAATGTGAGCACTTCTGCTTCCCAGGCACAGAGAAGGTGCTAGCAGGGAATTCTCTGCCTGCCTTTCCCCAGTGCTCTGCAAGCTCTCCAGGGCAACATAAAATCTGGGGCTCTGTGCTTTCTTTCCTTCTGAACAAGTGTCAGTGTTTTCTGCACAAACGCGATTCTGCGAAGCAATGTGAACACTTCTCCTTCCCAGGCACAGAGAAGGTGCTAGCAGGGAATTCTCTGCCTGCCTTTCCCCAGTGCTCTGCAAGCTCTCCAGGGCAACATAAAATCTGGGGCTCTGGGCTTTCTTTCGTTCTGAACAAGTGTCAGTGTTTTCTGCACAAACGCGATTCTGCGAAGCAATGTGAACACTTCTGCTTCCCAGGCACAGAGAAGGTGCTAGCAGGGAATTCTCTGCCTGCCTTTCCCCAGTGCTCTGCAAGCTCTCCAGGGCAACATAAAATCTGGGGCTCTGTGCTTTCTTTCCTTCTGAACAAGTGTTAGTGTTTTCTGCACAAACGCGATTTAGCGAAGCAATGTGAACACTTTTGCTTCCCAGGCACAGAGAAGGTGCTAGCAGGGAATTCTCTGCCTGCTTTTCCCCAGTGCTCTGCAAGCTCTCCAGGGCAACATAAAATCTGGGGCTCTGTGCTTTCTTTCCTTCTGAACAAGTGTTAGTGTTTTCTGCACAAACGCGATTCTGCGAAGCAATGTGAACACTTTTGCTTCCCAGGCACAGAGAAGGTGCTAGCAGGGAATTCTCTGCCTGCCTTTCCCCAGTGCTCTGCAAGCTCTCCAGGGCAACATAAAATGTGGGGCTCTGTGCTTTCTTTCGTTCTGAACAAGTGTTAGTGTTTTTCTGCACAAACGCGATTCTGAGAAGCAATGGGAACACTTTTGCTTCCCAGGCACAGAGAAGGTGCTAGCAGGGAATTCTCTGCCTGCTTTTCCCCAGTGCTCTGCAAGCTCTCCAGGGCAACATAAAATCTGGGGCTCTGTGCTTTCTTTCCTTCTGAACAAGTGTTAGTGTTTTCTGCACAAACGCGATTCTGCGAAGCAATGTGAACACTTTTGCTTCCCAGGCACAGAGAAGGTGCTAGCAGGGAATTCTCTGCCTGCTTTTCCCCAGTGCTCTGCAATCTCTCCAGGGCAACATAAAATCTGGGGCTCTGTGCTTTCTTTCCTTCTGAACAAGTGTTAGTGTTTTCTGCACAAACGCGATTCTGCGAAGCAATGTGAACACTTGTACTTCCCAGGCACAGAGAAGGTGCTAGCAGGGAATTCTCTGCCTGCCTTTCCCCAGTGCTCTGCAAGCTCTCCAGGGCAACATAAAATCTGGGGCTCTGTGCTTTCTTTCCTTCTGAACAAGTGTTAGTGTTTTCTGCACAAACGCGATTCTACGAAGCAATGTGAACACTTTTGCTTCCCAGGCACAGAGAAGGTGCTAGCAGGGAATTCTCTGCCTGCCTTTCCCCAGTGCTCTGCAAGCTCTCCAGGGCAACATAAAATCTGGGGCTTTGTGCTTTCGTTCGTTCTGAACAAGTGTTAGTGTTTTCTGCACAAACGCGATTCTGCGAAGCAATGTGAGCACTTCTGCTTCCCAGGCACAGAGAAGGTGCTAGCAGGGAATTCTCTGCCTGCCTTTCCCCAGTGCTCTGCAAGCTCTCCAGGGCAACATAAAATCTGGGGCTCTGTGCTTTCTTTCCTTCTGAACAAGTGTCAGTGTTTTCTGCACAAACGCGATTCTGCGAAGCAATGTGAACACTTGTGCTTCCCAGGCACAGAGAAGGTGCTAGCAGGGAATTCTCTGCCTGCCTTTCCCCAGTGCTCTGCAAGCTCTCCAGGGCAACATAAAATCTGGGGCTCTGTGCTTTCTTTCCTTCTGAACAAGTGTTAGTGTTTTCTGCACAAACGCGATTCTGCGAAGCAATGTGAACACTTGTACTTCCCAGGCACAGAGAAGGTGCTAGCAGGGAATTCTCTGCCTGCCTTTCCCCAGTGCTCTGCAAGCTCTCCAGGGCAACATAAAATCTGGGGCTCTGTGCTTTCTTTCCTTCTGAACAAGTGTCAGTGTTTTCTGCACAAACGCGATTCTGCGAAGCAATGTGAACACTTTTGCTTCCCAGGCACAGAGAAGGTGCTAGCAGGGAATTCTCTGCCTGCTTTTCCCCAGTGCTCTGCAAGCTCTCCAGGGCAACATAAAATCTGGGGCTCTGTGCTTTCTTTCCTTCTGAACAAGTGTTAGTGTTTTCTGCACAAACGCGATTCTGCGAAGCAATGTGAACACTTTTGCTTCCCAGGCACAGAGAAGGTGCTAGCAGGGAATTCTCTGCCTGCCTTTCCCCAGTGCTCTGCAAGCTCTCCAGGGCAACATAAAATCTGGGGCTCTGTGCTTTCTTTCCTTCTGAACAAGTGTTAGTGTTTTTCTGCACAAACGCGATTCTGCGAAGCAATGGGAACACTTTTGCTTCCCAGGCACAGAGAAGGTGCTAGCAGGGAATTCTCTGCCTGCTTTTCCCCAGTGCTCTGCAAGCTCTCCAGGGCAACATAAAATCTGGGGCTCTGTGCTTTCTTTCCTTCTGAACAAGTGTTAGTGTTTTCTGCACAAACGCGATTCTGCGAAGCAATGTGAACACTTTTGCTTCCCAGGCACAGAGAAGGTGCTAGCAGGGAATTCTCTGCCTGCCTTTCCCCAGTGCTCTGCAAGCTCTCCAGGGCAACATAAAATCTGGGGCTCTGTGCTTTCTTTCCTTCTGAACAAGTGTTAGTGTTTTCTGCACAAACGCGATTCTGCGAAGCAATGTGAACACTTGTACTTCCCAGGCACAGAGAAGGTGCTAGCAGGGAATTCTCTGCCTGCCTTTCCCCAGTGCTCTGCAAGCTCTCCAGGGCAACATAAAATCTGGGGCTCTGTGCTTTCTTTCCTTCTGAACAAGTGTTAGTGTTTTCTGCACAAACGCGATTCTGCGAAGCTATGTGAACACTTTTGCTTCCCAGGCACAGAGAAGGTGCTAGCAGGGAATTCTCTGCCTGCCTTTCCCCAGTGCTCTGCAAGCTCTCCAGGGCAACATAAAATCTGGGGCTCTGTGCTTTCTTTCCTTCTGAACAAGTGTCAGTGTTTTCTGCACAAACGCGATTCTGCGAAGCAATGTGAACACTTCTGCTTCCCAGGCACAGAGAAGGTGCTAGCAGGGAATTCTCTGCCTGCCTTTCCCCAGTGCTCTGCAAGCTCTCCAGGGCAACATAAAATCTGGGGCTCTGTGCTTTCTTTCCTTCTGAACAAGTGTTAGTGTTTTCTGCACAAACGGTATTCTGAGAAACAACGTGAACACTTTTGCTTCCCAGGCACAGAGAAGGTGCTAGCAGGGAATTCTCTGCCTGCCTTTCCCCAGTGCTCTGCAAGCTCTCCAGGGCAACATAAAATCTGGGGCTCTGTGCTTTCTTTCCTTCTGAACAAGTGTTAGTGTTTTCTGCACAAACGCGATTTAGCGAAGCAATGTGAACACTTTTGCTTCCCAGGCACAGAGAAGGTGCTAGCAGGGAATTCTCTGCCTGCTTTTCCCCAGTGCTCTGCAAGCTCTCCAGGGCAACATAAAATCTGGGGCTCTGTGCTTTCTTTCCTTCTGAACAAGTGTTAGTGTTTTCTGCACAAACGCGATTCTGCGAAGCAATGTGAACACTTTTGCTTCCCAGGCACAGAGAAGGTGCTAGCAGGGAATTCTCTGCCTGCCTTTCCCCAGTGCTCTGCAAGCTCTCCAGGGCAACATAAAATGTGGGGCTCTGTGCTTTCTTTCGTTCTGAACAAGTGTTAGTGTTTTTCTGCACAAACGCGATTCTGAGAAGCAATGGGAACACTTTTGCTTCCCAGGCACAGAGAAGGTGCTAGCAGGGAATTCTCTGCCTGCTTTTCCCCAGTGCTCTGCAAGCTCTCCAGGGCAACATAAAATCTGGGGCTCTGTGCTTTCTTTCCTTCTGAACAAGTGTTAGTGTTTTCTGCACAAACGCGATTCTGCGAAGCAATGTGAACACTTTTGCTTCCCAGGCACAGAGAAGGTGCTAGCAGGGAATTCTCTGCCTGCCTTTCCCCAGTGCTCTGCAAGCTCTCCAGGGCAACATAAAATCTGGGGCTCTGTGCTTTCTTTCCTTCTGAACAAGTGTTAGTGTTTTCTGCACAAACGCGATTCTGCGAAGCAATGTGAACACTTGTACTTCCCAGGCACAGAGAAGGTGCTAGCAGGGAATTCTCTGCCTGCCTTTCCCCAGTGCTCTGCAAGCTCTCCAGGGCAACATAAAATCTGGGGCTCTGTGCTTTCTTTCCTTCTGAACAAGTGTTAGTGTTTTCTGCACAAACGCGATTCTGCGAAGCTATGTGAACACTTTTGCTTCCCAGGCACAGAGAAGGTGCTAGCAGGGAATTCTCTGCCTGCTTTTCCCCAGTGCTCTGCAAGCTCTCCAGGGCAACATAAAATCTGGGGCTCTGGGCTTTCTTTCCTTCTGAACAAGTGTTAGTGTTTTCTGCACAAACGCGATTCTGCGAAGCAATGTGAACACTTTTGCTTCCCAGGCACAGAGAAGGTGCTAGCAGGGAATTCTCTGCCTGCCTTTCCCCAGTGCTCTGCAAGCTCTCCAGGGCAACATAAAATCTGGGGCTCTGTGCTTTCTTTCCTTCTGAACAAGTGTCAGTGTTTTCTGCACAAACGCGATTCTGCGAAGCAATGTGAACACTTTTGCTTCCCAGGCACAGAGAAGGTGCTAGCAGGGAATTCTCTGCCTGCTTTTCCCCAGTGCTCTGCAAGCTCTCCAGGGCAACATAAAATCTGGGGCTCTGTGCTTTCTTTCCTTCTGAACAAGTGTTAGTGTTTTCTGCACAAACGCGATTCTGAGAAGCAATGCGAACACTTTTGCTTCCCAGGCACAGAGAAGGTGCTAGCAGGGAATTCTCTGCCTGCCTTTCCCCAGTGCTCTGCAAGCTCTCCAGGGCAACATAAAATCTGGGGCTCTGTGCTTTCTTTCCTTCTGAACAAGTGTTAGTGTTTTCTGCACAAACGCGATTCTGCGAAGCAATGTGAACACTTCTCCTTCCCAGGCACAGAGAAGGTGCTAGCAGGGAATTCTCTGCCTGCCTTTCCCCAGTGCTCTGCAAGCTCTCCAGGGCAACATAAAATCTGGGGCTCTGGGCTTTCTTTCGTTCTGAACAAGTGTCAGTGTTTTCTGCACAAACGCGATTCTGCGAAGCAATGTGAACACTTCTGCTTCCCAGGCACAGAGAAGGTGCTAGCAGGGAATTCTCTGCCTGCCTTTCCCCAGTGCTCTGCAAGCTCTCCAGGGCAACATAAATTCTGGGGCTCTGTGCTTTCTTTCCTTCTGAACAAGTGTTAGTGTTTTCTGCACAAACGCGATTCTGCGAAGCAATGTGAACACTTTTGCTTCCCAGGCACAGAGAAGGTGCTAGCAGGGAATTCTCTGCCTGCCTTTCCCCAGTGCTCTGCAAGCTCTCCAGGGCAACATAAAATCTGGGGCTCTGTGCTTTCTTTCCTTCTGAACAAGTGTCAGTGTTTTCTGCACAAACGCGATTCTGCGAAGCAATGTGAACACTTTTGCTTCCCAGGCACAGAGAAGGTGCTAGCAGGGAATTCTCTGCCTGCCTTTCCCCAGTGCTCTGCAAGCTCTCCAGGGCAACATAAAATCTGGGGCTCTGTGCTTTCTTTCCTTCTGAACAAGTGTTAGTGTTTTCTGCACAAACGCGATTCTGAGAAGCAATGCGAACACTTTTGCTTCCCAGGCACAGAGAAGGTGCTAGCAGGGAATTCTCTGCCTGCCTTTCCCCAGTGCTCTGCAAGCTCTCCAGGGCAACAGAAAATCTGGGGCTCTGTGCTTTCTTTCCTTCTGAACAAGTGTTAGTGTTTTCTGCACAAACGCGATTCTGCGAAGCAATGTGAACACTTTTGCTTCCCAGGCACAGAGAAGGTGCTAGCAGGGAATTCTCTGCCTGCCTTTCCCCAGTGCTCTGCAAGCTCTCCAGGGCAACATAAAATCTGGGGCTTTGTGCTTTCGTTCGTTCTGAACAAGTGTTAGTGTTTTCTGCACAAACGCGATTCTGCGAAGCAATGTGAGCACTTCTGCTTCCCAGGCACAGAGAAGGTGCTAGCAGGGAATTCTCTGCCTGCCTTTCCCCAGTGCTCTGCAAGCTCTCCAGGGCAACATAAAATCTGGGGCTCTGTGCTTTCTTTCCTTCTGAACAAGTGTCAGTGTTTTCTGCACAAACGCGATTCTGCGAAGCAATGTGAACACTTCTCCTTCCCAGGCACAGAGAAGGTGCTAGCAGGGAATTCTCTGCCTGCCTTTCCCCAGTGCTCTGCAAGCTCTCCAGGGCAACATAAAATCTGGGGCTCTGGGCTTTCTTTCGTTCTGAACAAGTGTCAGTGTTTTCTGCACAAACGCGATTCTGCGAAGCAATGTGAACACTTCTGCTTCCCAGGCACAGAGAAGGTGCTAGCAGGGAATTCTCTGCCTGCCTTTCCCCAGTGCTCTGCAAGCTCTCCAGGGCAACATAAAATCTGGGGCTCTGTGCTTTCTTTCCTTCTGAACAAGTGTTAGTGTTTTCTGCACAAACGCGATTTAGCGAAGCAATGTGAACACTTTTGCTTCCCAGGCACAGAGAAGGTGCTAGCAGGGAATTCTCTGCCTGCTTTTCCCCAGTGCTCTGCAAGCTCTCCAGGGCAACATAAAATCTGGGGCTCTGTGCTTTCTTTCCTTCTGAACAAGTGTTAGTGTTTTCTGCACAAACGCGATTCTGCGAAGCAATGTGAACACTTTTGCTTCCCAGGCACAGAGAAGGTGCTAGCAGGGAATTCTCTGCCTGCCTTTCCCCAGTGCTCTGCAAGCTCTCCAGGGCAACATAAAATGTGGGGCTCTGTGCTTTCTTTCGTTCTGAACAAGTGTTAGTGTTTTTCTGCACAAACGCGATTCTGAGAAGCAATGGGAACACTTTTGCTTCCCAGGCACAGAGAAGGTGCTAGCAGGGAATTCTCTGCCTGCTTTTCCCCAGTGCTCTGCAAGCTCTCCAGGGCAACATAAAATCTGGGGCTCTGTGCTTTCTTTCCTTCTGAACAAGTGTTAGTGTTTTCTGCACAAACGCGATTCTGCGAAGCAATGTGAACACTTTTGCTTCCCAGGCACAGAGAAGGTGCTAGCAGGGAATTCTCTGCCTGCTTTTCCCCAGTGCTCTGCAATCTCTCCAGGGCAACATAAAATCTGGGGCTCTGTGCTTTCTTTCCTTCTGAACAAGTGTTAGTGTTTTCTGCACAAACGCGATTCTGCGAAGCAATGTGAACACTTGTACTTCCCAGGCACAGAGAAGGTGCTAGCAGGGAATTCTCTGCCTGCCTTTCCCCAGTGCTCTGCAAGCTCTCCAGGGCAACATAAAATCTGGGGCTCTGTGCTTTCTTTCCTTCTGAACAAGTGTTAGTGTTTTCTGCACAAACGCGATTCTACGAAGCAATGTGAACACTTTTGCTTCCCAGGCACAGAGAAGGTGCTAGCAGGGAATTCTCTGCCTGCCTTTCCCCAGTGCTCTGCAAGCTCTCCAGGGCAACATAAAATCTGGGGCTCTGTGCTTTCTTTCCTTCTGAACAAGTGTTAGTGTTTTCTGCACAAACGCGATTCTGCGAAGCAATGTGAACACTTTTGCTTCCCAGGCACAGAGAAGGTGCTAGCAGGGAATTCTCTGCCTGCCTTTCCCCAGTGCTCTGCAAGCTCTCCAGGGCAACATAAAATCTGGGGCTCTGTGCTTTCTTTCCTTCTGAACAAGTGTTAGTGTTTTTCTGCACAAACGCGATTCTGCGAAGCAATGTGAACACTTTTGCTTCCCAGGCACAGAGAAGGTGCTAGCAGGGAATTCTCTGCCTGCTTTTCCCCAGTGCTCTGCAAGCTCTCCAGGGCAACATAAAATCTGGGGCTCTGTGCTTTCTTTCCTTCTGAACAAGTGTTAGTGTTTTCTGCACAAACGCGATTCTGCGAAGCAATGTGAACACTTTTGCTTCCCAGGCACAGAGAAGGTGCTAGCAGGGAATTCTCTGCCTGCCTTTCCCCAGTGCTCTGCAAGCTCTCCAGGGCAACATAAAATCTGGGGCTCTGTGCTTTCTTTCCTTCTGAACAAGTGTTAGTGTTTTCTGCACAAACGCGATTCTGCGAAGCAATGTGAACACTTGTACTTCCCAGGCACAGAGAAGGTGCTAGCAGGGAATTCTCTGCCTGCCTTTCCCCAGTGCTCTGCAAGCTCTCCAGGGCAACATAAAATCTGGGGCTCTGTGCTTTCTTTCCTTCTGAACAAGTGTTAGTGTTTTCTGCACAAACGCGATTCTGCGAAGCTATGTGAACACTTTTGCTTCCCAGGCACAGAGAAGGTGCTAGCAGGGAATTCTCTGCCTGCTTTTCCCCAGTGCTCTGCAAGCTCTCCAGGGCAACATAAAATCTGGGGCTCTGTGCTTTCTTTCCTTCTGAACAAGTGTTAGTGTTTTCTGCACAAACGCGATTCTGCGAAGCAATGTGAACACTTTTGCTTCCCAGGCACAGAGAAGGTGCTAGCAGGGAATTCTCTGCCTGCCTTTCCCCAGTGCTCTGCAAGCTCTCCAGGGCAACATAAAATCTGGGGCTCTGTGCTTTCTTTCCTTCTGAACAAGTGTCAGTGTTTTCTGCACAAACGCGATTCTGCGAAGCAATGTGAACACTTGTCCTTCCCAGGCACAGAGAAGGTGCTAGCAGGGAATTCTCTGCCTGCCTTTCCCCAGTGCTCTGCAAGCTCTCCAGGGCAACATAAAATCTGGGGCTCTGTGCTTTCTTTCCTTCTGAACAAGTGTTAGTGTTTTCTGCACAAACGCGATTCTGCGAAGCAATGTGAACACTTTTGCTTCCCAGGCACAGAGAAGGTGCTAGCAGGGGATTCTCTGCCTGCTTTTCCCCAGTGCTCTGCAAGCTCTCCAGGGCAACATAAAATCTGGGGCTCTGTGCTTTCTTTCCTTCTGAACAAGTGTTAGTGTTTTCTGCACAAACGCGATTCTGCGAAGCAATGTGAACACTTTTGCTTCCCAGGCACAGAGAAGGTGCTAGCAGGGAATTCTCTGCCTGCCTTTCCCCAGTGCTCTGCAAGCTCTCCAGGGCAACATAAAATGTGGGGCTCTGTGCTTTCTTTCGTTCTGAACAAGTGTTAGTGTTTTTCTGCACAAACGCGATTCTGAGAAGCAATGGGAACACTTTTGCTTCCCAGGCACAGAGAAGGTGCTAGCAGGGAATTCTCTGCCTGCTTTTCCCCAGTGCTCTGCAAGCTCTCCAGGGCAACATAAAATCTGGGGCTCTGTGCTTTCTTTCCTTCTGAACAAGTGTTAGTGTTTTCTGCACAAACGCGATTCTGCGAAGCAATGTGAACACTTTTGCTTCCCAGGCACAGAGAAGGTGCTAGCAGGGAATTCTCTGCCTGCTTTTCCCCAGTGCTCTGCAATCTCTCCAGGGCAACATAAAATCTGGGGCTCTGTGCTTTCTTTCCTTCTGAACAAGTGTTAGTGTTTTCTGCACAAACGCGATTCTGCGAAGCAATGTGAACACTTGTACTTCCCAGGCACAGAGAAGGTGCTAGCAGGGAATTCTCTGCCTGCCTTTCCCCAGTGCTCTGCAAGCTCTCCAGGGCAACATAAAATCTGGGGCTCTGTGCTTTCTTTCCTTCTGAACAAGTGTTAGTGTTTTCTGCACAAACGCGATTCTACGAAGCAATGTGAACACTTTTGCTTCCCAGGCACAGAGAAGGTGCTAGCAGGGAATTCTCTGCCTGCCTTTCCCCAGTGCTCTGCAAGCTCTCCAGGGCAACATAAAATCTGGGGCTTTGTGCTTTCGTTCGTTCTGAACAAGTGTTAGTGTTTTCTGCACAAACGCGATTCTGCGAAGCAATGTGAGCACTTCTGCTTCCCAGGCACAGAGAAGGTGCTAGCAGGGAATTCTCTGCCTGCCTTTCCCCAGTGCTCTGCAAGCTCTCCAGGGCAACATAAAATCTGGGGCTCTGTGCTTTCTTTCCTTCTGAACAAGTGTCAGTGTTTTCTGCACAAACGCGATTCTGCGAAGCAATGTGAACACTTGTGCTTCCCAGGCACAGAGAAGGTGCTAGCAGGGAATTCTCTGCCTGCCTTTCCCCAGTGCTCTGCAAGCTCTCCAGGGCAACATAAAATCTGGGGCTCTGTGCTTTCTTTCCTTCTGAACAAGTGTTAGTGTTTTCTGCACAAACGCGATTCTGCGAAGCAATGTGAACACTTTTGCTTCCCAGGCACAGAGAAGGTGCTAGCAGGGAATTCTCTGCCTGCTTTTCCCCAGTGCTCTGCAATCTCTCCAGGGCAACATAAAATCTGGGGCTCTGTGCTTTCTTTCCTTCTGAACAAGTGTTAGTGTTTTCTGCACAAACGCGATTCTGCGAAGCAATGTGAACACTTGTACTTCCCAGGCACAGAGAAGGTGCTAGCAGGGAATTCTCTGCCTGCCTTTCCCCAGTGCTCTGCAAGCTCTCCAGGGCAACATAAAATCTGGGGCTCTGTGCTTTCTTTCCTTCTGAACAAGTGTTAGTGTTTTCTGCACAAACGCGATTCTACGAAGCAATGTGAACACTTTTGCTTCCCAGGCACAGAGAAGGTGCTAGCAGGGAATTCTCTGCCTGCCTTTCCCCAGTGCTCTGCAAGCTCTCCAGGGCAACATAAAATCTGGGGCTCTGTGCTTTCTTTCCTTCTGAACAAGTGTTAGTGTTTTCTGCACAAACGCGATTCTGCGAAGCAATGTGAGCACTTCTGCTTCCCAGGCACAGAGAAGGTGCTAGCAGGGAATTCTCTGCCTGCCTTTCCCCAGTGCTCTGCAAGCTCTCCAGGGCAACATAAAATCTGGGGCTCTGTGCTTTCTTTCCTTCTGAACAAGTGTCAGTGTTTTCTGCACAAACGCGATTCTGCGAAGCAATGTGAACACTTGTGCTTCCCAGGCACAGAGAAGGTGCTAGCAGGGAATTCTCTGCCTGCCTTTCCCCAGTGCTCTGCAAGCTCTCCAGGGCAACATAAAATCTGGGGCTCTGTGCTTTCTTTCCTTCTGAACAAGTGTTAGTGTTTTCTGCACAAACGCGATTCTGCGAAGCAATGTGAACACTTTTGCTTCCCAGGCACAGAGAAGGTGCTAGCAGGGAATTCTCTGCCTGCTTTTCCCCAGTGCTCTGCAATCTCTCCAGGGCAACATAAAATCTGGGGCTCTGTGCTTTCTTTCCTTCTGAACAAGTGTTAGTGTTTTCTGCACAAACGCGATTCTGCGAAGCAATGTGAACACTTGTACTTCCCAGGCACAGAGAAGGTGCTAGCAGGGAATTCTCTGCCTGCCTTTCCCCAGTGCTCTGCAAGCTCTCCAGGGCAACATAAAATCTGGGGCTCTGTGCTTTCTTTCCTTCTGAACAAGTGTCAGTGTTTTCTGCACAAACGCGATTCTGCGAAGCAATGTGAACACTTTTGCTTCCCAGGCACAGAGAAGGTGCTAGCAGGGAATTCTCTGCCTGCTTTTCCCCAGTGCTCTGCAAGCTCTCCAGGGCAACAGAAAATCTGGGGCTCTGTGCTTTCTTTCCTTCTGAACAAGTGTTAGTGTTTTCTGCACAAACGCGATTCTGCGAAGCAATGTGAACACTTTTGCTTCCCAGGCACAGAGAAGGTGCTAGCAGGGAATTCTCTGCCTGCCTTTCCCCAGTGCTCTGCAAGCTCTCCAGGGCAACATAAAATCTGGGGCTCTGTGCTTTCTTTCCTTCTGAACAAGTGTTAGTGTTTTTCTGCACAAACGCGATTCTGAGAAGCAATGGGAACACTTTTGCTTCCCAGGCACAGAGAAGGTGCTAGCAGGGAATTCTCTGCCTGCTTTTCCCCAGTGCTCTGCAAGCTCTCCAGGGCAACATAAAATCTGGGGCTCTGTGCTTTCTTTCCTTCTGAACAAGTGTTAGTGTTTTCTGCACAAACGCGATTCTGCGAAGCAATGTGAACACTTTTGCTTCCCAGGCACAGAGAAGGTGCTAGCAGGGAATTCTCTGCCTGCCTTTCCCCAGTGCTCTGCAAGCTCTCCAGGGCAACATAAAATCTGGGGCTCTGTGCTTTCTTTCCTTCTGAACAAGTGTTAGTGTTTTCTGCACAAACGCGATTCTGCGAAGCAATGTGAACACTTGTACTTCCCAGGCACAGAGAAGGTGCTAGCAGGGAATTCTCTGCCTGCCTTTCCCCAGTGCTCTGCAAGCTCTCCAGGGCAACATAAAATCTGGGGCTCTGTGCTTTCTTTCCTTCTGAACAAGTGTTAGTGTTTTCTGCACAAACGCGATTCTGCGAAGCTATGTGAACACTTTTGCTTCCCAGGCACAGAGAAGGTGCTAGCAGGGAATTCTCTGCCTGCTTTTCCCCAGTGCTCTGCAAGCTCTCCAGGGCAACATAAAATCTGGGGCTCTGTGCTTTCTTTCCTTCTGAACAAGTGTTAGTGTTTTCTGCACAAACGCGATTCTGCGAAGCAATGTGAACACTTTTGCTTCCCAGGCACAGAGAAGGTGCTAGCAGGGAATTCTCTGCCTGCCTTTCCCCAGTGCTCTGCAAGCTCTCCAGGGCAACATAAAATCTGGGGCTCTGTGCTTTCTTTCCTTCTGAAAAAGTGTCAGTGTTTTCTGCACAAACGCGATTCTGCGAAGCAATGTGAACACTTTTGCTTCACAGGCACAGAGAAGGTGCTAGCAGGGAATTCTCTGCCTGCTTTTCCCCAGTGCTCTGCAAGCTCTCCAGGGCAACATAAAATCTGGGGCTCTGTGCTTTCTTTCCTTCTGAACAAGTGTTAGTGTTTTCTGCACAAACGCGATTCTGCGAAGCAATGTGAACACTTTTGCTTCCCAGGCACAGAGAAGGTGCTAGCAGGGAATTCTCTGCCTGCCTTTCCCCAGTGCTCTGCAAGCTCTCCAGGGCAACATAAAATCTGGGGCTCTGTGCTTTCTTTCCTTCTGAACAAGTGTCAGTGTTTTCTGCACAAACGCGATTCTGCGAAGCAATGTGAACACTTCTGCTTCCCAGGCACAGAGAAGGTGCTAGCAGGGAATTCTCTGCCTGCCTTTCCCCAGTGCTCTGCAAGCTCTCCAGGGCAACATAAAATCTGGGGCTCTGTGCTTTCTTTCCTTCTGAACAAGTGTTAGTGTTTTCTGCACAAACGCGATTTAGCGAAGCAATGTGAACACTTTTGCTTCCCAGGCACAGAGAAGGTGCTAGCAGGGAATTCTCTGCCTGCTTTTCCCCAGTGCTCTGCAAGCTCTCCAGGGCAACATAAAATCTGGGGCTCTGGGCTTTCTTTCCTTCTGAACAAGTGTTAGTGTTTTCTGCACAAACGCGATTCTGCGAAGCAATGTGAACACTTTTGCTTCCCAGGCACAGAGAAGGTGCTAGCAGGGAATTCTCTGCCTGCCTTTCCCCAGTGCTCTGCAAGCTCTCCAGGGCAACATAAAATCTGGGGCTCTGTGCTTTCTTTCGTTCTGAACAAGTGTTAGTGTTTTTCTGCACAAACGCGATTCTGAGAAGCAATGGGAACACTTTTGCTTCCCAGGCACAGAGAAGGTGCTAGCAGGGAATTCTCTGCCTGCTTTTCCCCAGTGCTCTGCAAGCTCTCCAGGGCAACATAAAATCTGGGGCTCTGTGCTTTCTTTCCTTCTGAACAAGTGTTAGTGTTTTCTGCACAAACGCGATTCTGCGAAGCAATGTGAACACTTTTGCTTCCCAGGCACAGAGAAGGTGCTAGCAGGGAATTCTCTGCCTGCTTTTCCCCAGTGCTCTGCAATCTCTCCAGGGCAACATAAAATCTGGGGCTCTGTGCTTTCTTTCCTTCTGAACAAGTGTTAGTGTTTTCTGCACAAACGCGATTCTGCGAAGCAATGTGAACACTTGTACTTCCCAGGCACAGAGAAGGTGCTAGCAGGGAATTCTCTGCCTGCCTTTCCCCAGTGCTCTGCAAGCTCTCCAGGGCAACATAAAATCTGGGGCTCTGTGCTTTCTTTCCTTCTGAACAAGTGTTAGTGTTTTCTGCACAAACGCGATTCTACGAAGCAATGTGAACACTTTTGCTTCCCAGGCACAGAGAAGGTGCTAGCAGGGAATTCTCTGCCTGCCTTTCCCCAGTGCTCTGCAAGCTCTCCAGGGCAACATAAAATCTGGGGCTCTGTGCTTTCTTTCCTTCTGAACAAGTGTTAGTGTTTTCTGCACAAACGCGATTCTACGAAGCAATGTGAACACTTTTGCTTCCCAGGCACAGAGAAGGTGCTAGCAGGGAATTCTCTGCCTGCTTTTCCCCAGTGCTCTGCAAGCTCTCCAGGGCAACATAAAATCTGGGGCTCTGTGCTTTCTTTCCTTCTGAACAAGTGTTAGTGTTTTCTGCACAAACGCGATTCTGCGAAGCAATGTGAACACTTTTGCTTCCCAGGCACAGAGAAGGTGCTAGCAGGGAATTCTCTGCCTGCCTTTCCCCAGTGCTCTGCAAGCTCTCCAGGGCAACATAAAATCTGGGGCTCTGTGCTTTCTTTCCTTCTGAACAAGTGTCAGTGTTTTCTGCACAAACGCGATTCTGCGAAGCAATGTGAACACTTTTGCTTCACAGGCACAGAGAAGGTGCTAGCAGGGAATTCTCTGCCTGCTTTTCCCCAGTGCTCTGCAAGCTCTCCAGGGCAACATAAAATCTGGGGCTCTGTGCTTTCTTTCCTTCTGAACAAGTGTTAGTGTTTTCTGCACAAACGCGATTCTGCGAAGCAATGTGAACACTTTTGCTTCCCAGGCACAGAGAAGGTGCTAGCAGGGAATTCTCTGCCTGCCTTTCCCCAGTGCTCTGCAAGCTCTCCAGGGCAACATAAAATCTGGGGCTCTGTGCTTTCTTTCCTTCTGAACAAGTGTCAGTGTTTTCTGCACAAACGCGATTCTGCGAAGCAATGTGAACACTTCTGCTTCCCAGGCACAGAGAAGGTGCTAGCAGGGAATTCTCTGCCTGCCTTTCCCCAGTGCTCTGCAAGCTCTCCAGGGCAACATAAAATCTGGGGCTCTGTGCTTTCTTTCCTTCTGAACAAGTGTTAGTGTTTTCTGCACAAACGCGATTTAGCGAAGCAATGTGAACACTTTTGCTTCCCAGGCACAGAGAAGGTGCTAGCAGGGAATTCTCTGCCTGCTTTTCCCCAGTGCTCTGCAAGCTCTCCAGGGCAACATAAAATCTGGGGCTCTGGGCTTTCTTTCCTTCTGAACAAGTGTTAGTGTTTTCTGCACAAACGCGATTCTGCGAAGCAATGTGAACACTTTTGCTTCCCAGGCACAGAGAAGGTGCTAGCAGGGAATTCTCTGCCTGCCTTTCCCCAGTGCTCTGCAAGCTCTCCAGGGCAACATAAAATCTGGGGCTCTGTGCTTTCTTTCGTTCTGAACAAGTGTTAGTGTTTTTCTGCACAAACGCGATTCTGAGAAGCAATGGGAACACTTTTGCTTCCCAGGCACAGAGAAGGTGCTAGCAGGGAATTCTCTGCCTGCTTTTCCCCAGTGCTCTGCAAGCTCTCCAGGGCAACATAAAATCTGGGGCTCTGTGCTTTCTTTCCTTCTGAACAAGTGTTAGTGTTTTCTGCACAAACGCGATTCTGCGAAGCAATGTGAACACTTTTGCTTCCCAGGCACAGAGAAGGTGCTAGCAGGGAATTCTCTGCCTGCTTTTCCCCAGTGCTCTGCAATCTCTCCAGGGCAACATAAAATCTGGGGCTCTGTGCTTTCTTTCCTTCTGAACAAGTGTTAGTGTTTTCTGCACAAACGCGATTCTGCGAAGCAATGTGAACACTTGTACTTCCCAGGCACAGAGAAGGTGCTAGCAGGGAATTCTCTGCCTGCCTTTCCCCAGTGCTCTGCAAGCTCTCCAGGGCAACATAAAATCTGGGGCTCTGTGCTTTCTTTCCTTCTGAACAAGTGTTAGTGTTTTCTGCACAAACGCGATTCTACGAAGCAATGTGAACACTTTTGCTTCCCAGGCACAGAGAAGGTGCTAGCAGGGAATTCTCTGCCTGCCTTTCCCCAGTGCTCTGCAAGCTCTCCAGGGCAACATAAAATCTGGGGCTTTGTGCTTTCGTTCGTTCTGAACAAGTGTTAGTGTTTTCTGCACAAACGCGATTCTGCGAAGCAATGTGAGCACTTCTGCTTCCCAGGCACAGAGAAGGTGCTAGCAGGGAATTCTCTGCCTGCCTTTCCCCAGTGCTCTGCAAGCTCTCCAGGGCAACATAAAATCTGGGGCTCTGTGCTTTCTTTCCTTCTGAACAAGTGTCAGTGTTTTCTGCACAAACGCGATTCTGCGAAGCAATGTGAACACTTGTGCTTCCCAGGCACAGAGAAGGTGCTAGCAGGGAATTCTCTGCCTGCCTTTCCCCAGTGCTCTGCAAGCTCTCCAGGGCAACATAAAATCTGGGGCTCTGTGCTTTCTTTCCTTCTGAACAAGTGTTAGTGTTTTCTGCACAAACGCGATTCTGCGAAGCAATGTGAACACTTTTGCTTCCCAGGCACAGAGAAGGTGCTAGCAGGGAATTCTCTGCCTGCTTTTCCCCAGTGCTCTGCAATCTCTCCAGGGCAACATAAAATCTGGGGCTCTGTGCTTTCTTTCCTTCTGAACAAGTGTTAGTGTTTTCTGCACAAACGCGATTCTGCGAAGCAATGTGAACACTTGTACTTCCCAGGCACAGAGAAGGTGCTAGCAGGGAATTCTCTGCCTGCCTTTCCCCAGTGCTCTGCAAGCTCTCCAGGGCAACATAAAATGTGGGGCTCTGTGCTTTCTTTCCTTCTGAACAAGTGTCAGTGTTTTCTGCACAAACGCGATTCTGCGAAGCAATGTGAACACTTTTGCTTCCCAGGCACAGAGAAGGTGCTAGCAGGGAATTCTCTGCCTGCCTTTCCCCAGTGCTCTGCAAGCTCTCCAGGGCAACATAAAATCTGGGGCTCTGTGCTTTCTTTCCTTCTGAACAAGTGTTAGTGTTTTCTGCACAAACGCGATTCTGCGAAGCAATGTGAACACTTTTGCTTCCCAGGCACAGAGAAGGTGCTAGCAGGGAATTCTCTGCCTGCCTTTCCCCAGTGCTCTGCAAGCTCTCCAGGGCAACATAAAATCTGGGGCTCTGTGCTTTCTTTCCTTCTGAACAAGTGTTAGTGTTTTTCTGCACAAACGCGATTCTGAGAAGCAATGGGAACACTTTTGCTTCCCAGGCACAGAGAAGGTGCTAGCAGGGAATTCTCTGCCTGCTTTTCCCCAGTGCTCTGCAAGCTCTCCAGGGCAACATAAAATCTGGGGCTCTGTGCTTTCTTTCCTTCTGAACAAGTGTTAGTGTTTTCTGCACAAACGCGATTCTGCGAAGCAATGTGAACACTTTTGCTTCCCAGGCACAGAGAAGGTGCTAGCAGGGAATTCTCTGCCTGCCTTTCCCCAGTGCTCTGCAAGCTCTCCAGGGCAACATAAAATCTGGGGCTCTGTGCTTTCTTTCCTTCTGAACAAGTGTTAGTGTTTTCTGCACAAACGCGATTCTGCGAAGCAATGTGAACACTTGTACTTCCCAGGCACAGAGAAGGTGCTAGCAGGGAATTCTCTGCCTGCCTTTCCCCAGTGCTCTGCAAGCTCTCCAGGGCAACATAAAATCTGGGGCTCTGTGCTTTCTTTCCTTCTGAACAAGTGTTAGTGTTTTCTGCACAAACGCGATTCTGCGAAGCTATGTGAACACTTTTGCTTCCCAGGCACAGAGAAGGTGCTAGCAGGGAATTCTCTGCCTGCTTTTCCCCAGTGCTCTGCAAGCTCTCCAGGGCAACATAAAATCTGGGGCTCTGTGCTTTCTTTCCTTCTGAACAAGTGTTAGTGTTTTCTGCACAAACGCGATTCTGCGAAGCAATGTGAACACTTTTGCTTCCCAGGCACAGAGAAGGTGCTAGCAGGGAATTCTCTGCCTGCCTTTCCCCAGTGCTCTGCAAGCTCTCCAGGGCAACATAAAATCTGGGGCTCTGTGCTTTCTTTCCTTCTGAACAAGTGTCAGTGTTTTCTGCACAAACGCGATTCTGCGAAGCAATGTGAACACTTTTGCTTCACAGGCACAGAGAAGGTGCTAGCAGGGAATTCTCTGCCTGCTTTTCCCCAGTGCTCTGCAAGCTCTCCAGGGCAACATAAAATCTGGGGCTCTGTGCTTTCTTTCCTTCTGAACAAGTGTTAGTGTTTTCTGCACAAACGCGATTCTGAGAAGCACTGCGAACACTTTTGCTTCCCAGGCACAGAGAAGGTGCTAGCAGGGAATTCTCTGCCTGCCTTTCCCCAGTGCTCTGCAAGCTCTCCAGGGCAACATAAAATCTGGGGCTCTGTGCTTTCTTTCCTTCTGGACAAGTGTTAGTGTTTTCTGCACAAACGCGATTCTGCGAAGCAATGTGAACACTTTTGCTTCCCAGGCACAGAGAAGGTGCTAGCAGGGAATTCTCTGCCTGCCTTTCCCCAGTGCTCTGCAAGCTCTCCAGGGCAACATAAAATCTGGGGCTCTGTGCTTTCTTTCCTTCTGAACAAGTGTTAGTGTTTTCTGCACAAACGCGATTCTGCGAAGCAATGTGAACACTTTTGCTTCCCAGGCACAGAGAAGGTGCTAGCAGGGAATTCTCTGCCTGCTTTTCCCCAGTGCTCTGCAATCTCTCCAGGGCAACATAAAATCTGGGGCTTTGTGCTTTCGTTCGTTCTGAACAAGTGTTAGTGTTTTCTGCACAAACGCGATTCTGCGAAGCAATGTGAGCACTTCTGCTTCCCAGGCACAGAGAAGGTGCTAGCAGGGAATTCTCTGCCTGCCTTTCCCCAGTGCTCTGCAAGCTCTCCAGGGCAACATAAAATCTGGGGCTCTGTGCTTTCTTTCCTTCTGAACAAGTGTCAGTGTTTTCTGCACAAACGCGATTCTGCGAAGCAATGTGAACACTTCTCCTTCCCAGGCACAGAGAAGGTGCTAGCAGGGAATTCTCTGCCTGCCTTTCCCCAGTGCTCTGCAAGCTCTCCAGGGCAACATAAATTCTGGGGCTCTGTGCTTTCTTTCCTTCTGAACAAGTGTTAGTGTTTTCTGCACAAACGCGATTCTGCGAAGCAATGTGAACACTTGTACTTCCCAGCCACAGAGAAGGTGCTAGCAGGGAATTCTCTGCCTGCCTTTCCCCAGTGCTCTGCAAGCTCTCCAGGGCAACATAAAATCTGGGGCTCTGTGCTTTCTTTCCTTCTGAACAAGTGTTAGTGTTTTCTGCACAAACGCGATTCTGCGAAGCTATGTGAACACTTTTGCTTCCCAGGCACAGAGAAGGTGCTAGCAGGGAATTCTCTGCCTGCTTTTCCCCAGTGCTCTGCAAGCTCTCCAGGGCAACATAAAATCTGGGGCTCTGTGCTTTCTTTCCTTCTGAACAAGTGTTAGTGTTTTCTGCACAAACGCGATTCTGAGAAGCAATGTGAACACTTTTGCTTCCCAGGCACAGAGAAGGTGCTAGCAGGGAATTCTCTGCCTGCCTTTCCCCAGTGCTCTGCAAGCTCTCCAGGGCAACATAAAATCTGGGGCTCTGTGCTTTCTTTCCTTCTGAACAAGTGTCAGTGTTTTCTGCACAAACGCGATTCTGCGAAGCAATGTGAACACTTTTGCTTCCCAGGCACAGAGAAGGTGCTAGCAGGGAATTCTCTGCCTGCTTTTCCCCAGTGCTCTGCAAGCTCTCCAGGGCAACATAAAATCTGGGGCTCTGTGCTTTCTTTCCTTCTGAACAAGTGTTAGTGTTTTCTGCACAAACGCGATTCTGCGAAGCAATGTGAACACTTTTGCTTCCCAGGCACAGAGAAGGTGCTAGCAGGGAATTCTCTGCCTGCCTTTCCCCAGTGCTCTGCAAGCTCTCCAGGGCAACATAAAATCTGGGGCTCTGTGCTTTCTTTCCTTCTGAACAAGTGTCAGTGTTTTCTGCACAAACGCGATTCTGAGAAGCAATGTGAACACTTCTGCTTCCCAGGCACAGAGAAGGTGCTAGCAGGGAATTCTCTGCCTGCCTTTCCCCAGTGCTCTGCAAGCTCTCCAGGGCAACATAAAATCTGGGGCTCTGTGCTTTCTTTCCTTCTGAACAAGTGTTAGTGTTTTCTGCACAAACGCGATTTAGCGAAGCAATGTGAACACTTTTGCTTCCCAGGCACAGAGAAGGTGCTAGCAGGGGATTCTCTGCCTGCTTTTCCCCAGTGCTCTGCAAGCTCTCCAGGGCAACATAAAATCTGGGGCTCTGTGCTTTCTTTCCTTCTGAACAAGTGTTAGTGTTTTCTGCACAAACGCGATTCTGCGAAGCAATGTGAACACTTTTGCTTCCCAGGCACAGAGAAGGTGCTAGCAGGGAATTCTCTGCCTGCCTTTCCCCAGTGCTCTGCAAGCTCTCCAGGGCAACATAAAATGTGGGGCTCTGTGCTTTCTTTCGTTCTGAACAAGTGTTAGTGTTTTTCTGCACAAACGCGATTCTGAGAAGCAATGGGAACACTTTTGCTTCCCAGGCACAGAGAAGGTGCTAGCAGGGAATTCTCTGCCTGCTTTTCCCCAGTGCTCTGCAAGCTCTCCAGGGCAACATAAAATCTGGGGCTCTGTGCTTTCTTTCCTTCTGAACAAGTGTTAGTGTTTTCTGCACAAACGCGATTCTGCGAAGCAATGTGAACACTTTTGCTTCCCAGGCACAGAGAAGGTGCTAGCAGGGAATTCTCTGCCTGCTTTTCCCCAGTGCTCTGCAATCTCTCCAGGGCAACATAAAATCTGGGGCTCTGTGCTTTCTTTCCTTCTGAACAAGTGTTAGTGTTTTCTGCACAAACGCGATTCTGCGAAGCAATGTGAACACTTGTACTTCCCAGGCACAGAGAAGGTGCTAGCAGGGAATT
>JASWHU010000464.1:0-65158 GCA_030819815.1 Strix occidentalis | reverse complement strand
GAGGAAGAGAGAGGAGGAAGAGAGAGGAGGAAGAGAGATGAGGAAGAGAGAGGAGGAAGAGAGAGGAAGAGGAGAGAGGAGGAAGAGAGAGGAGGAAGAGAGAGGAGAAGAGGGAGGAGGAAGAGAGAGTAGGAGGAGATAGAAGGAGGAGAGTGGAGAAAGAGAGAGGAGGAAGAGAGAGGAGGAAGAGAGAGGAGGAAGAGAGAGAGGAAGAGTAGAGAGGAGGAAGAGATAGGAGGAAGAGAGACGAGGATGAGAGAGGAGGAAGAGAGAGGAGGAAGAGAGAGGAGGAAGAGAGAGGAAGAGGAGAGAGGACGAAGAGAGAGGAGGAAGAGAGACGAGGAGGAGAGTGGAGGAAGAGATAGGAGGAAGAGAGAGGAGGAAGAGAGAGGAAGAAGAGAGAGGAGGAAGAGAGGAGAATAGGAGAGAGAAGGAGGAGAGGGGAGAAAGAGAGAGGAGGAAGAGAGAGGAGGAAGAGAGAGGAGGAAGAGAGAGGAGGAAGAGAGAGGAGAAGAGAGAGGAAGAGGAGAGAGGAGGAAGAGAGAAGAGGAAGAGACACGAAGATGAGAGATGAGGAAGAGAGAGGAGGAAGAGAGAGGAAGAGGAGATAGGAGGAAGAGACACGAGGAAGAGAGACGAGGATGAGAGAGGAGGAAGAGAGAGGAGGAAGAGAGAGGAAGAGGAGAGAGGATGAAGAGAGAGGAGGAAGAGAGACGAGGATGAGAGAGGAGGAAGAGAGAGGAGGAAGAGAGAGGAGGAAGAGAGAAGAAGAAGAGAGAGAGGAGGAAGAGAGAGGAATAGGAGAGAGAAGGAGGAGAGGGGAGGAAGAGAGAAGATGAAGAGAGAGGAGGAAGAGGGAGGAGGAAGAGATAGGAGGAAGAGAGAGGAAGAGGAGAGAGGAGGAGGAGAGAAGACGAGGAGAGAGGCGGAAGAGAGAGGAGGAAGAGATAGGGAGAGAAGAGAGGAGGAGGAAGAGAAATTTAAAAGAGAGAGGAGGAAGAGAGAGAAGGAAGAGTAAGGAAGAGGAGAGAGGAGGAAGAGAGAGGAGGAAGAGAGAGGAAGAGGATTGAGGAAGAGGAGAGAGGAGGAAGAGAGAGGAGGAAGAGAGAGGTGGAAGAGAGAGGAAGAATAGAGAGGAGGAAGAGAGAGGGGGGAAGAGAGAAGAAGAGGAGAGAGGAGGAAGATTGTGTTGGAAGAGAGTGGAGGAAGAGAGAGGAGGAAGAGAGAGGAGGAAGAGAGAGGAAGAGGAGAGAGGAGGATGAGAGAGGAGGAAGAGAGAGGAGGAAGAGGGAGGAGGAAGAGGGGAGGAGGAAGAGAGAGGAGGAAGGGAGAGGAGGAAGAGAGAGGAGGAAGAGAGAGGAAGAAGAGAGAGGAGGAAGAGAGAGGAGGAAGAGAGACGAGGATGAGAGAGGAGGAAGAGAGAGGAGGATGAGAGAGGAGGAAGAGAGAGGAGGAAGAGAGAGGAAGTGGAGAGAGGAGGAAGAGAGAGGAGGAAGAGTGACGAGGATGAGAGAGGAGGAAGAGAGAGGAGGAAGAAAGAGGAAGAGGAGAGAGGAGGAACAGAGAGGAGGAAGAGAGAGGAGAAAGAGAGAGGAGGAAGGGAGAGGAGGAAGAGAGAGGAGGAAGAGAGAGGAAGAGGAGAGAGGAGGAAGAGAGAGGAGGAAGAGAGAGGAAGAGGAGAGAGGAGGAAGAGAGAGGAGATGAGAGAGGAGGAAGAGAGAGGAGGAAGAGAGAAGAAGAAGAGAGAGGAGGAAGATAGTGTTGGAAGAGAGTGGAGGAAGAGAGAGGAGGAAGAGAGAGGAAGAGGAGAGAGGAAGAGGAGAGAGGAGGAAGAGAGAGGAGGAAGAGAGAGCAGGAAGAGAGAGGAGGAAGAGAGGGGAGGAAGAGAGAGGAAGAGTAGAGAGGAGGAAGAGAAAGGAGGAAGAGAGACGAGGATGAGAGGAGGAAGAGAGAGGAGGAAGAGAGACGAGGATGAGAAAGTAGGAAGAGAGACGAGGATGAGAGAGGAGGAAGAGAGAGAAGGAAGAGAGAGGAGGAAGAGAGAGGAGGAAGAGAGATGAGGAAGAGAGAGGAGGAAGAGAGAGGAGGAAGAGAGACGAGGAGGAGAGTGGAGGAAGAGATAGGAGGAAGAGAGAGGAGGAAGAGAGAGGAAGAAGAGAGAGGAGGAAGAGAGGAGAATAGGAGAGAGAAGGAGGAGAGGGGAGAAAGAGAGAGGAGGAAGAGAGAGGAGGAAGAGAGAGGAGGAAGAGAGAGGAGGAAGAGAGAGGAGGAAGAGAGAGGAAGAGGAGAGAGGAGGAAGAGAGAAGAGGAAGAGACACGAGGATGAGAGAGGAGGAAGAGAGAGGAGGAAGAGAGAGGAAGAGGAGATAAGAGGAAGAGACACGAGGAAGAGAGACGAGGTTGAGAGAGGAGGAAGAGAGAGGAGGAAGAGAGAGGAAGAGGAGAGAGGATGAAGAGAGAGGAGGAAGAGAGACGAGGATGAGAGAGGAGGAAGAGAGAGGAGGAAGAGAGAGGAGGAAGAGAGAAGAAGAAGAGAGAGGAGGAAGAGAGAGGAATAGGAGAGAGAAGGAGGAGAGGGGAGGAAGAGAGAAGATGAAGAGAGAGGAGGAAGAGGGAGGAGGAAGAGATAGGAGGAAGAGAGAGGAAGAGGAGAGAGGAGGAGGAGAGAGGACGAGGAGAGAGGCGGAAGAGAGAGGAGGAAGAGATAGGGAGAGAAGAGAGGAGGAGGAAGAGAGATTTAAAAGAGAGAGGAGGAAGAGAGAGAAGGAAGAGTAAGGAAGAGGTGAGAGGAGGAAGAGAGAGGAGGAAGAGAGAGGAAGAGGATAGAGGAAGAGGAGAGAGGAGGAAGAGAGAGGAGGAAGAGAGAGGTGGAAGAGAGAGGAAGAATAGAGAGGAGGAAGAGAGAGGGGGAAGAGAGAAGAAGAGGAGAGAGGAGGAAGATTGTGTTGGAAGAGAGTGGAGGAAGAGAGAGGAGGAAGAGAGAGGAGGAAGAGAGAGGAAGAAGAGAGAGGAGGAAGAGAGAGAAGGAAGAGAAAGGAAGAGCAGAGAGGAGGAAGAGATAGGAGGAAGAGAGAAGAAGAGGAGAGAGGAGGAAGAGAGAGGAAGAGAAGAGAAGAGGAAGAGAGAGGAGGAATAGAGAGGAGGAAGAGAGAGGAGGAAGAGAGAGGAAGAGGAGAGAGGAGGATGAGAGAGGAGGAAGAGAGAGGAAGAGGAGAGAGGAGGAAGATAGAGGAGGAAGAGAGATGAGGAAGAGAGAGGAGGAAGAAAGAGGAAGAGGAGAGAGGAGGAAGAGAGAAGAGGAGAGAGAGAGAGGAGGAAGAGAGAGGAGGAAGAGAGAGGAGGAAGGGAGAGGAGGAAGAGAGAGGAGGAAGAGAGAGGAAGAGGGAGGAGGAAGAGAGAGAAGGAAGAGAGAGGAGAAGAGAGAGGAGGAAGAGAGAGGAAGAGGAGAGAGTAGGAAGAGAGAGGAGGAAGAGAGAGAGGAGGAAGAGACAGGAAGAGGAGAGAGGAGGAAAAGAGAGGAGGAAGAGAGAGGAGGAAGAGAGAGGAGGAAGAGAGAGGAAGAGGAGAGAGGAGGATGAGAGAGGAGGAAGAGAGAGGAGGAAGAGGGAGGAGAAGAGGGAGGAGGAAGAGAGAGGAGGAAGGGAGAGGAGGAAGAGAGAGGAGGAAGAGAGAGGAAGAAGAGAGAGGAGGAAGAGAGAGGAGGAAGAGAGACGAGGATGAGAGAGGAGGAAGAGAGAGGAGGATGAGAGAGGAGGAAGAGAGAGGAGGAAGAGAGAGGAAGTGGAGAGAGGAGGAAGAGAGAGGAGGAAGAGTGACGAGGATGAGAGAGGAGGAAGAGAGAGGAGGAAGAAAGAGGAAGAGGAGAGAGGAGGAAGAGAGAGGAAGAAGAGAGAGGAGAAAGAGAGAGGAGGAAGGGAGAGGAGGAAGAGAGAGGAGGAAGACAGAGGAAGAGGAGAGAGGAGGAAGAGAGAGGAGGAAGAGAGAGGAAGAGGAGAGAGGAGGAAGAGAGAGGAGATGAGAGAGGAGGAAGAGAGAGGAGGAAGAGAGAAGAAGAAGAGAGAGGAGGAAGATAGTGTTGGAAGAGAGTGGAGGAAGAGAGAGGAGGAAGAGAGAGGAAGAGGAGAGAGGAAGAGGAGAGAGGAGGAAGAGAGAGGAGGAAGAGAGAGCAGGAAGAGAGAGGAGGAAGAGAGGGGAGGAAGAGAGAGGAAGAGTAGAGAGGAGGAAGAGAAAGGAGGAAGAGAGACGAGGATGAGAGGAGGAAGAGAGAGGAGGAAGAGAGACGAGGATGAGAAAGTAGGAAGAGAGACGAGGATGAGAGAGGAGGAAGAGAGAGAAGGAAGAGAGAGGAGGAAGAGAGAGGAGGAAGAGAGATGAGGAAGAGAGAGGAGGAAGAGAGAGGAAGAGGAGAGAGGAGGAAGAGAGAGTAGGAGGAGATAGAAGGAGGAGAGGGGAGAAAGAGAGAGGAGGAAGAGAGAGGAGGAAGAGAGAGGAGAAGAGAGAGGAAGAGTAGAGAGGAGGAAGAGATAGGAGGAAGAGAGACGAGGATGAGAGAGGAGGAAGAGAGAGGAGGAAGAGAGAGGAGGAAGAGAGAGGAAGAGGAGAGGAAGAGGAGAGAGGAGGAAGAGAGAGGAGGAAGAGAGACGAGGAGGAGAGTGGAGGAAGAGATAGGAGGAAGAGAGAGGAGGAAGAGAGAGGAAGAAGAGAGAGGAGGAAGAGAGGAGAATAGGAGAGAGAAGGAGGAGAGGGGGAGAAAGAGAGAGGAGGAAGAGAGAGGAGGAAGAGAGAGGAGGAAGAGAGAGGAGGAAGAGAGAGGAAGAGGAGAGAGGAGGAAGAGAGAAGAGGAAGAGACACGAGGATGAGAGAGGAGGAAGAGAGAGGAGGAAGAGAGAGGAAGAGGAGATAAGAGGAAGAGACACGAGGAAGAGAGACGAGGATGAGAGAGGAGGAAGAGAGAGGAGGAAGAGAGAGGAAGAGGAGAGAGGATGAAGAGAGAGGAGGAAGAGAGACGAGGATGAGAGAGGAGGAAGAGAGAGGAGGAAGAGAGAGGAGGAAGAGAGAAGAAGAAGAGAGAGGAGGAAGAGAGAGGAGGAAGAGAGAGGAAGAGGAGAGAGGAGTAAGAGAGAAGAGGAAGAGAGAGGAGGATGAGAGAGGAGGAAGAGAGAGGAGGAAGAGAGAGGAAGAGGAGAGAGGAGGAAGAGAGAGGAGGAGGAGAGAGGAGGAAGACAGAGGAGGAAGAGAGAGGAGGAAGAGAGAGGAAGAGGAGAGAGGAGGAAGAGAGAGGAGGAAGAGAGAGGAAGAGGAGAGAGGAGGAAGAGAGAGGAGGAAGAGAGACGAGGATGAGAGAGGAGGAAGAGAGAGGAGGAAGAGAGAGGAAGAGGAGAGAGGAGGAAGAGAGAGGAGGAAGAGTGAGGAGGATGAGAGAGGAGGAATAGAGACGAGGAAGAGACGGGAAGAGGAGAGAGGAAGAGGAGAGAGGACGAAGAGAGAGGACGAAGAGAGAGGAGGAAGAGAGAGTAGGAAGAGAGAGGAGGAAGAGCGAGGAGGAAGAGATAGGAGGAAGAGAGAGGAATATGAGAGAGGAGGAAGAGAGAGGAGGAAGAGAGAGGAGGAAGAGAGAGGAAGAGGAGAGAGGAAGAGGAGAAGGAGGAAGAGAGAGGAGGAAGAGAGAGGAGGAAGAGAGAGGAGGAAGAGAGAGGAGGAAGAGAGAGGAAGAGGAGAAGGAGGAAGAGAGAGGAGGAAGAGAGAGGAGGAAGAGAGAGGAGGAAGAGAGAGGAGGAAGAGAGAGGAAGAAGACAGAGAAAGAGGAGAGGGGAGGAAGAGAGAGGAGGAAGAGAGAGAAGGGAGAGCGAGGAGGAAGAGATAGGAGGAAGAGAGAGGAATAGGAGAGAGGAGGAAGAGAGAGGAGGAAGAGAGAGGAAGAGGTAGAGATGAGGAATTGAGAGGAGGAAGAGAGAGGAGGAAGAGAGAGGAGGAAGAGAGAAGAAGAGGAGAGAGGAGGAAGATTGTGTTGGAAGAGAGTGGAGGAAGAGAGAGGAGAAAGAGAGAGGAGGAAGAGAGAGGAAGAAGAGACAGGAAGAGGAGAGAGGAAGAGGAGAGAGGAGGAAGAGAAAGGAGGAAGAGAGAGGAGGAAGAGAGAGGAGGAAGAGAGAGGAGGAAGAGAGAGGAAGATGAGAGAGGAGTAAGAGAGAAGAGGAAGAGAGAGGAGGATGAGAGAGGAGGAAGAGAGAGGAGGAAGAGAGAGGAAGAGGAGAGAGGAGGAAGAGAGAGGAGGAAGAGAGAGGAGGAAGAGAGAGGAGGAAGAGAGAGGAGGAAGAGAGAGAGGAGTAAGAGAGAGGACGAGGGAGAGAGGAAGAAGAGAGAGGAGGAAGAGAGAGGAAGAGGAGAGAGGACGAAGAGAGAGGAGGAAGAGAGACGAGGATGAGAGAGGAGGAAGAGAGAGGAGGAAGAGAGAGGAAGAGGAGAGAGGAGGAAGAGAGAGGAGGAAGAGTGAGGAGGATGAGAGAGGAGGAAGAGAGAGGAGGAAGAGACGGGAAGAGGATGAGAGGAAGAGGAGAGAGGACGAAGAGAGAGGACGAAGAGAGAGGACGAAGAGAGAGGAGGAGGAGAGATGAGGAAGAGAGAGGAGGAAGAGCGAGGAGGAAGAGATAGGAGGAAGAGAGAGGAATATGAGAGAGGAGGAAGAGAGAGGATGAAGAGAGAGGAAGAGGTAGAGATGAGGAATTGAGAGGAGGAAGAGAGAGAGGAGGAAGAGAGAGGAGGAAGAGAGAAGAAGAGGAGAGAGGAGGAAGATTGTGTTGGAAGAGAGTGGAGGAAGAGAGAGGAGGAAGAGAGAGGAGGAAGAGAGAGGAGGAATAGAGAGGAGGAAGAGAGAGGAGGAAGAGACAGGAAGAGGAGAGAGGAAGAGGAGAGCGGAGGAAGAGAGAGGAGGAAGAGAGAGGAGGAAGAGAGAGGAGGAAGAGAGAGGAAGAGGAGAGAGGAGTAAGAGAGAAGACGAAGAGAGAGGAGGATGAGGGAGGAGGAAGAGAGAGGAGGAAGAGAGAGGAAGAAGAGAGAGGAGGAAGAGAGAGGAAGAGGAGAGAGAAGGAGGAGAGGGGAGAAAGAGAGAGGAGGAAGAGAGAGGAGGAAGAGAGAGGAGGAAGAGAGAGGAGGAAGAGAGAGGAGGAAGAGAGAGGAAGAGAGAGGAGGAAGAGATAGGAGAAAGAGAGAGGAGAAAGAGAGAGGAGGAAGAGAGAGGAGGAAGAGAGAGGAGGAAGATAGAGGAGGAAGAGAGAGGAGGAAGAGAGAGGAGGAAGAGAGAGGAAGAGGAGAGAGAAGGAGGAGAGGGAAGGAAGAGAGAAAAGGAAGAGAGAGGAGGAAGAGGGAGGAGGAAGAGATAGGAGGAAGAGAGAGGAAGAGGAGAGAGGAGGAAGAGAGATGAGGAAGAGGGAGAAGATAGAGATAGGATGAATAGAGAGGAAGAGGAGACAGGAGCAAGAGTGAGGAGGAAGATAGAGGAAGACGAGAGAGGAGTAGGAGAGAGGAGGAAGAGAGAGGAGGAAGAGAGAGGAAGAAGAGAGAGGAGGAAGAGAGAGTAAGAGGAGAGAGAAGGAGGAGAGGGGAGAAAGAGAGAGGAGGAAGAGAGAGGAGGAGGAGAGAGGAAGAGGACAGAGGAGGAGGAGAAACAAGGAAGAGAGAGGAGGAAGAGAGAGGAGGAAGAGAGAGGAGGAAGAGAGAGGAGGAAGAAAGAGGAGGAAGAGAGAGGAGGAAGAGAGAGGAGGAAGAGAGAGGAAGAGATAGGAGGAAGAGAGAGGAGGAAGAGAGAGGAGGAAGAGAGAGGAGGAAGAGAGAGGAAGAGGAGAGAGGAGGAAGAGAGAGGAGGAAGAGAGACGAGGATGAGAGAGGAGGAAGAGAGAGGAGGAAGAGAGACGAGGATGAGAAAGTAGGAAGAGAGACGAGGATGAGAGAGGAGGAAGAGAGAGGAGGAAGAGAGAGGAGGAAGAGAGATGAGGAAGAGAGAGGAGGAAGATAGAGGAAGAGGAGAGAGGAGGAAGAGAGAGGAGGAAGAGAGACGAGGATGAGAGGAGGAAGAGAGAGGAGGAAGAGAGAGTAAGAGGAGAGAGGAGGAAGAGAGAGGAGGAAGAGAGACGAGGATGAAAGAGGAGGAAGAGAGTGGAGGAAGAGAGAGGAAGAGGAGAGAGGAGGAAGAGAAAGGAGGAAGAGAGACGAGGATGAGAGAGGAGGAAGAGATAGGAGGAAGAGAGAGGAGGAATAGAGAGGAAGAAGAGAGAGGAGGAAGAGACAGGAAGAGGAGAGAGGAGGAAGAGAGAGGAGGAAGAGAGAGGAGGAAGAGAGAGGAGGAAGATAGAGGAGGAAGAGAGAGGAAGAGTAGAGAGGAAGAGTAGAGAGGAGGAAGAGAGAGGAGGATGAGAGACGAGGATGAGAGAGTAGGAAGAGAGACGAGGATGAGAGAGGAGGAAGAGAGAGGACGAAGAGAAAGGAGGAAGAGAGAGGAGGAAGTGAGAGGAGGAGGAGAGAGGAGGAAGAGAGGGGAGGACGAGAGAGGAAGAGTAGAGAGGAGGAAGAGAAAGGAGGAAGAGAGACGAGGATGAGAGGAGGAAGAGAGAGGAGGAAGAGAGAGAAGGAAGAGAGAGGAGGAAGAGAGACGAGGATGAGAAAGTAGGAAGAGAGACGAGGATGAGAGAGGAGGAAGAGAGAGAAGGAAGAGAGAGGAGGAAGAGAGAGGAGGAAGAGAGATGAGGAAGAGAGAGGAGGAAGAGAGAGGAAGAGGAGAGAGGAGGAAGAGAGAGGAGGAAGAGAGAGGAGGAAGAGGGAGGAGGAAGAGAGAGTAGGAGGAGATAGAAGGAGGAGAGTGGAGAAAGAGAGAGGAGGAAGAGAGAGGAGGAAGAGAGAGGAGGAAGAGAGAGGAAGAGTAGAGAGGAGGAAGAGATAGGAGGAAGAGAGACGAGGATGAGAGAGGAGGAAGAGAGAGGAGGAAGAGAGAGGAGGAAGAGAGAGGAAGAGGAGAGAGGACGAAGAGAGAGGAGGAAGAGAGACGAGGAGGAGAGTGGAGGAAGAGATAGGAGGAAGAGAGAGGAGGAAGAGAGAGGAAGAAGAGAGAGGAGGAAGAGAGAGTAAGAGGAGAGAGAAGGAGGAGAGGGGAGAAAGAGAGAGGAGGAGAGAGAGAGGAGGAAGAGAGAGGAGGAAGAGAGAGGAGGAAGAGAGAGGAGGAAGAGAGAGGAAGAGGAGAGAGGAGGAAGAGAGAAGAGGAAGAGACACGAAGATGAGAGATGAGGAAGAGAGAGGAGGAAGAGAGAGGAAGAGGAGATAGGAGGAAGAGACACGAGGAAGAGAGACGAGGATGAGAGAGGAGGAAGAGAGAGGAGGAAGAGAGAGGAAGAGGAGAGAGGATGAAGAGAGAGGAGGAAGAGAGACGAGGATGAGAGAGGAGGAAGAGAGAGGAGGAAGAGAGAGGAGGAAGAGAGAAGAAGAAGAGAGAGGAGGAAGAGAGAGGAATAGGAGAGAGAAGGAGGAGAGGGGAGGAAGAGAGAAGATGAAGAGAGAGGAGGAAGAGGGAGGAGGAAGAGATAGGAGGAAGAGAGAGGAAGAGGAGAGAGGAGGAGGAGAGAGGACGAGGAGAGAGGCGGAAGAGAGAGGAGGAAGAGATAGGGAGAGAAGAGAGGAGGAGGAAGAGAAATTTAAAAGAGAGAGGAGGAAGAGAGAGAAGGAAGAGTAAGGAAGAGGAGAGAGGAGGAAGAGAGAGGAGGAAGAGAGAGGAAGAGGATTGAGGAAGAGGAGAGAGGAGGAAGAGAGAGGAGGAAGAGAGAGGTGGAAGAGAGAGGAAGAATAGAGAGGAGGAAGAGAGAGGGGGAAGAGAGAAGAAGAGGAGAGAGGAGGAAGATTGTGTTGGAAGAGAGTGGAGGAAGAGAGAGGAGGAAGAGAGAGGAGGAAGAGAGAGGAAGAGGAGAGAGGAGGATGAGAGAGGAGGAAGAGAGAGGAGGAAGAGGGAGGAGGAAGAGGGAGGAGGAAGAGAGAGGAGGAAGGGAGAGGAGGAAGAGAGAGGAGGAAGAGAGAGGAAGAAGAGAGAGGAGGAAGAGAGAGGAGGAAGAGAGACGAGGATGAGAGAGGAGGAAGAGAGAGGAGGATGAGAGAGGAGGAAGAGAGAGGAGGAAGAGAGAGGAAGTGGAGAGAGGAGGAAGAGAGAGGAGGAAGAGTGACGAGGATGAGAGAGGAGGAAGAGAGAGGAGGAAGAAAGAGGAAGAGGAGAGAGGAGGAACAGAGAGGAGGAAGAGAGAGGAGAAAGAGAGAGGAGGAAGGGAGAGGAGGAAGAGAGAGGAGGAAGAGAGAGGAAGAGGAGAGAGGAGGAAGAGAGAGGAGGAAGAGAGAGGAAGAGGAGAGAGGAGGAAGAGAGAGGAGATGAGAGAGGAGGAAGAGAGAGGAGGAAGAGAGAAGAAGAAGAGAGAGGAGGAAGATAGTGTTGGAAGAGAGTGGAGGAAGAGAGAGGAGGAAGAGAGAGGAAGAGGAGAGAGGAAGAGGAGAGAGGAGGAAGAGAGAGGAGGAAGAGAGAGCAGGAAGAGAGAGGAGGAAGAGAGGGGAGGAAGAGAGAGGGAAGAGTAGAGAGGAGGAAGAGAAAGGAGGAAGAGAGACGAGGATGAGAGGAGGAAGAGAGAGGAGGAAGAGAGACGAGGATGAGAAAGTAGGAAGAGAGACGAGGATGAGAGAGGAGGAAGAGAGAGAAGGAAGAGAGAGGAGGAAGAGAGAGGAGGAAGAGAGATGAGGAAGAGAGAGGAGGAAGAGAGAGGAGGAAGAGAGACGAGGAGGAGAGTGGAGGAAGAGATAGGAGGAAGAGAGAGGAGGAAGAGAGAGGAAGAAGAGAGAGGAGGAAGAGAGGAGAATAGGAGAGAGAAGGAGGAGAGGGGAGAAAGAGAGAGGAGGAAGAGAGAGGAGGAAGAGAGAGGAGGAAGAGAGAGGAGGAAGAGAGAGGAGGAAGAGAGAGGAAGAGGAGAGAGGAGGAAGAGAGAAGAGGAAGAGACACGAGGATGAGAGAGGAGGAAGAGAGAGGAGGAAGAGAGAGGAAGAGGAGATAAGAGGAAGAGACACGAGGAAGAGAGACGAGGATGAGAGAGGAGGAAGAGAGAGGAGGAAGAGAGAGGAAGAGGAGAGAGGATGAAGAGAGAGGAGGAAGAGAGACGAGGATGAGAGAGGAGGAAGAGAGAGGAGGAAGAGAGAGGAGGAAGAGAGAAGAAGAAGAGAGAGGAGGAAGAGAGAGGAATAGGAGAGAGAAGGAGGAGAGGGGAGGAAGAGAGAAGATGAAGAGAGAGGAGGAAGAGGGAGGAGGAAGAGATAGGAGGAAGAGAGAGGAAGAGGAGAGAGGAGGAGGAGAGAGGACGAGGAGAGAGGCGGAAGAGAGAGGAGGAAGAGATAGGGAGAGAAGAGAGGAGGAGGAAGAGAGATTTAAAAGAGAGAGGAGGAAGAGAGAGAAGGAAGAGTAAGGAAAAGGTGAGAGGAGGAAGAGAGAGGAGGAAGAGAGAGGAAGAGGATAGAGGAAGAGGAGAGAGGAGGAAGAGAGAGGAGGAAGAGAGAGGTGGAAGAGAGAGGAAGAATAGAGAGGAGGAAGAGAGAGGGGGAAGAGAGAAGAAGAGGAGAGAGGAGGAAGATTGTGTTGGAAGAGAGTGGAGGAAGAGAGAGGAGGAAGAGAGAGGAGGAAGAGAGAGGAAGAAGAGAGAGGAGGAAGAGAGAGAAGGAAGAGAAAGGAAGAGCAGAGAGGAGGAAGAGATAGGAGGAAGAGAGAAGAAGAGGAGAGAGGAGGAAGAGAGAGGAAGAGAAGAGAAGAGGAAGAGAGAGGAGGAATAGAGAGGAGGAAGAGAGAGGAGGAAGAGAGAGGAAGAGGAGAGAGGAGGATGAGAGAGGAGGAAGAGAGAGGAAGAGGAGAGAGGAGGAAGATAGAGGAGGAAGAGAGATGAGGAAGAGAGAGGAGGAAGAAAGAGGAAGAGGAGAGAGGAGGAAGAGAGAAGAGGAAGAGAGAGGAGGAAGAGAGAGGAGGAAGAGAGAGGAGGAAGGGAGAGGAGGAAGAGAGAGGAGGAAGAGAGAGGAAGAGGGAGGAGGAAGAGAGAGAAGGAAGAGAGAGGAGGAAGAGAGAGGAGGAAGAGAGAGGAAGAGGAGAGAGTAGGAAGAGAGAGGAGGAAGAGAGAGGAGGAAGAGACAGGAAGAGGAGAGAGGAGGAAGAGAGAGGAGGAAGAGAGAGAGGAGGAAGAGAGAGGAGGAAGAGAGAGGAAGAGGAGAGAGGAGGATGAGAGAGGAGGAAGAGAGAGGAGGAAGAGGGAGGAGGAAGAGGGAGGAGGAAGAGAGAGGAGGAAGGGAGAGGAGGAAGAGAGAGGAGGAAGAGAGAGGAAGAAGAGAGAGGAGGAAGAGAGAGGAGGAAGAGAGACGAGGATGAGAGAGGAGGAAGAGAGAGGAGGATGAGAGAGGAGGAAGAGAGAGGAGGAAGAGAGAGGAAGTGGAGAGAGAGGAGGAAGAGAGAGGAGGAAGAGTGACGAGGATGAGAGAGGAGAAGAGAGAGGAGGAAGAAAGAGGAAGAGGAGAGAGGAGGAAGAGAGAGGAAGAAGAGAGAGGAGAAAGAGAGAGGAGGAAGGGAGAGGAGGAAGAGAGAGGAGGAAGACAGAGGAAGAGGAGAGAGGAGGAAGAGAGAGGAGGAAGAGAGAGGAAGAGGAGAGAGGAGGAAGAGAGAGGAGATGAGAGAGGAGGAAGAGAGAGGAGGAAGAGAGAAGAAGAAGAGAGAGGAGGAAAGATAGTGTTGGAAGAGAGTGGAGGAAGAGAGAGGAGGAAGAGAGAGGAAGAGGAGAGAGGAAGAGAAGAGAGGAGGAAGAGAGAGGAGGAAGAGAGAGGGAGGAAGAGAGAGGAGGAAGAGAGGGGAGGAAGAGAGAGGAAGAGTAGAGAGGAGGAAGAGAAAGGAGGAAGAGAGACGAGGATGAGAGGAGGAAGAGAGAGGAGGAAGAGAGACGAGGATGAGAAAGTAGGAAGAGAGACGAGGATGAGAGAGGAGGAAGAGAGAGAAGGAAGAGAGAGGAGGAAGAGAGAGGAGGAAGAGAGATGAGGAAGAGAGAGGAGGAAGAGAGAGGAAGAGGAGAGAGGAGGAAGAGAGAGTAGGAGGAGATAGAAGGAGGAGAGGGGAGAAAGAGAGAGGAGGAAGAGAGAGGAGGAAGAGAGAGGAGGAAGAGAGAGGAAGAGTAGAGAGGAGGAAGAGATAGGAGGAAGAGAGACGAGGATGAGAGAGGAGGAAGAGAGAGGAGGAAGAGAGAGGAGGAAGAGAGAGGAAGAGGAGAGAGGAGGAAGAGAGAGGAGGAAGAGAGACGAGGAGGAGAGTGGAGGAAGAGATAGGAGGAAGAGAGAGGAGGAAGAGAGAGGAAGAAGAGAGAGGAGGAAGAGAGGAGAATAGGAGAGAGAAGGAGGAGAGGGGAGAAAGAGAGAGGAGGAAGAGAGAGGAGGAAGAGAGAGGAGGAAGAGAGAGGAGGAAGAGAGAGGAAGAGGAGAGAGGAGGAAGAGAGAAGAGGAAGAGACACGAGGATGAGAGAGGAGGAAGAGAGAGGAGGAAGAGAGAGGAAGAGGAGATAAGAGGAAGAGACACGAGGAAGAGAGACGAGGATGAGAGAGGAGGAAGAGAGAGGAGGAAGAAGAGAGACGAGGATGAGAGAGGAGGAAGAGAGAGGAGGAAGAGAGAGGAAGAGGAGAGAGGATGAAGAGAGAGGAGGAAGAGAGACGAGGATGAGAGAGGAGGAAGAGAGAGGAGGAAGAGAGAGGAGGAAGAGAGAAGAAGAAGAGAGAGGAGGAAGAGAGAGGAATAGGAGAGAGAAGGAGGAGAGGGGAGGAAGAGAGAAGATGAAGAGAGAGGAGGAAGAGGGAGGAGGAAGAGATAGGAGGAAGAGAGAGGAAGAGGAGAGAGGAGGAGGAGAGAGGACGAGGAGAGAGGCGGAAGAGAGAGGAGGAAGAGATAGGGAGAGAAGAGAGGAGGAGGAAGAGAGATTTAAAAGAGAGAGGAGGAAGAGAGAGAAGGAAGAGTAAGGAAGAGGAGAGAGGAGGAAGAGAGAGGAGGAAGAGAGAGGAAGAGGATAGAGGAAGAGGAGAGAGGAGGAAGAGAGAGGAGGAAGAGAGAGGTGGAAGAGAGAGGAAGAATAGAGAGGAGGAAGAGAGAGGGGGAAGAGAGAAGAAGAGGAGAGAGGAGGAAGATTGTGTTGGAAGAGAGTGGAGGAAGAGAGAGGAGGAAGAGAGAGGAGGAAGAGAGAGGAAGAAGAGAGAGGAGGAAGAGAGAGAAGGAAGAGAAAGGAAGAGCAGAGAGGAGGAAGAGATAGGAGGAAGAGAGAAGAAGAGGAGAGAGGAGGAAGAGAGAGGAAGAGAAGAGAAGAGGAAGAGAGAGGAGGAATAGAGAGGAGGAAGAGAGAGGAGGAAGAGAGAGGAAGAGGGGAGAGGAGGATGAGAGAGGAGGAAGAGAGAGGAAGAGGAGAGAGGAGGAAGATAGAGGAGGAAGAGAGATGAGGAAGAGAGAGGAGGAAGAGAGAGGAGGAACAGGGAGGAGGAAGAGAGAGGAAGAGGAGAGAGGAGGAGCAGAGAGGAGGAAGAGAGAGGTGGAAGAGAGAGGAGGAAGATAGAGGAAGAAGAGAGAGGAAGAAGAGAGAGGAGGAAGAGAGAGGAGGAAGAGAGAGGAGGAAGAGAGAAGAAGAGGAGAGAGGAGGATGATTCTGTTGCAAGAGAGTGGAGCAAGAGAGAGGAGGAAGAGAGAGGAGGAAGAGAGAGGAAGAGGTGAGAGGAGGTAGAGAGAGGAGGAAGAGAGAGGAGGAAGAGAGAGGAAGTGGAGAGAGGAGGAAGAGAGAGGAGGAAGAGAGACGAGGATGAGAGAGGAGGAAGAGAGAGGAGGAAGAAAGAGGAAGAGGAGAGAGGAGGAAGAGAGAAGAGGAAGAGAGAGGAGGAAGAGAGAGGAGGAAGAGAGAGGAGGAAGGGAGAGGAGGAAGAGAGAGGAGGAAGAGAGAGGAGGAAGAGAGAGGAAGAGGAGGGAGGAGGAAGAGAGAGGAGGAAGAGAGAGGAAGAAGAGAGAGGAGGAAGAGAGAGGAAGAGGAGAGAGAAGGAGGAGAGGGGAGGAAGAGAGAGGAGGATGAGAGAGGAGGAAGAGAGAGGAGGAAGAGAGAGGAAGTGGAGAGAGGAGGAAGAGAGAGGAGGAAGAGTGACGAGGATGAGAGAGGAGGAAGAGAGAGGAGGAAGAAAGAGGAAGAGGAGAGAGGAGGAAGAGAGAGGAGGAAGAGAGAGGAGAAAGAGAGAGGAGGAAGGGAGAGGAGGAAGAGAGAGGAGGAAGAGAGAGGAAGAGGAGAGAGGAGGAAGAGAGAGGAGGAAGAGAGAGGAAGAGGAGAGAGGAGGAAGAGAGAGGAGATGAGAGAGGAGGAAGAGAGAGGAGGAAGAGAGAAGAAGAAGAGAGAGGAGGAAGATAGTGTTGGAAGAGAGTGGAGGAAGAGAGAGGAGGAAGAGAGAGGAAGAGGAGAGAGGATGAGGAGAGAGGAGGAAGAGAGAGGAGGAAGAGAGAGCAGGAAGAGAGAGGAGGAAGAGAGAGGAGGAAGAGAGAGGAGGAAGAGAGAGGAGGAAGAGAGAGGAAGAGGAGAGAGGAGGAAGAGAGAGGAGGAAGAGAGAGGAAGAAGACTGAGGAGGAAGAGAGAGGAAGAGGAGAGAGAAGGAGGAGAGGGGAGGAAGAGAGAGGAGGAAGAGAGAGGAGGAAGAGGGAGGAGGACGAGATAGGAGGAAGAGAGAGGAAGACGAGAGAGGAGTACGAGAGAGGAGGAAGAGAGAGTAGGAAGAGAGAGGAGGAAGAGAGAAGAGGAAGGGAGAAGAGGAAGAGGAGAGAGGAGGAAGAGAGAGGAGGAAGAGAGAGGAGGAAGGGAGAGGAGGAAGAGAGAGGAGGAAGAGAGAGGAGAAAGAGACAGGAAGAGGAGAGGGGAGGAAGAGAGAGGAGGAAGAGAGAGGAGGAAGAGAGAGGAGGAAGAGAGAGGAGGAAGAGAGAGGAGGAAGAGAGAGGAGGAAGAGAGAGGAGGAAGAGAGAGGAAGAGGAGAGAGGAGGAAGAGAGAGGAGGAAGAGAGACGAGGATGAGAGGAGGAAGAGAGAGGAGGAAGAGAGAGGAGGAAGAGAGACGAGGATGAGAAAGTAGGAAGAGAGACGAGGATGAGAGAGGAGGAAGAGAGAGGAGGAAGACAGAGGAGGAAGAGAGATGAGGAAGAGAGAGGAGGAAGATAGAGGAAGAGGAGAGAGGAGGAAGAGAGATGAGGAAGAGAGACGAGGATGAAAGAGGAGGAAGAGAGTGGAGGAAGAGCGAGGAAGAGGAGAGAGGAGGAAGAGAAAGGAGGAAGAGAGACGAGGATGAGAGAGGAGGAAGAGATAGTAGGAAGAGAGAGGAGGAAGAGAGAGGAAGAAGAGAGAGGAGGAAGAGAGAGGAAGAAGAGAGAGGAGGAAGAGACAGGAAGAGGAGAGAGGAGGAAGAGAGAGGAGGAAGAGAGAGGAGGAAGAGAGAGGAAGAGTAGAGAGGAAGAGTAGAGAGGAGGAAGAGAGAGGAGGATGAGAGACGAGTATGAGAGAGTAGGAAGAGAGACGAGGATGAGAGAGAAGGATGAGAGAGGAGGAAAAGAGGACGAAGAGAGAAGAGGAAGAGAGTGGAGGAAGAGAGAGGAGGAAGAGAGAGAAAGAGGAGAGAGGAGGAAGAGAGAGGAGGAAGAGAGAGGAAGAGGAGAGAGGAGGAAGAGAAAGGAGGAAGAGAGACGAGGATGAGAGAGGAGGAAGACATAGGAGGAAGAGAGAGGAGGAAGAGAGAGGAAGAAGAGAGAGGAGGAAGAGAGAGGAAGAGGAGAGAGGAGGAAGAGAAAGGAGGAAGAGAGACGAGGATGAGAGAGGAGGAAGAGATAGGAGGAAGAGAGAGGAGGAAGATAGAGGAAGAAGAGAGAGGAGGAAGAGAGAGGAGGAAGAGAGAGGAGGAAGAGAGAGGAGGAAGAGAGATGAGGAAGAGAGAGGAGGAAGAGAGATGAAGAGGAGAGAGGAGGAAGAGAGAGGAGGAAGAGAGAGGAGGAAGAGGGAGGAGGAAGAGAGAGTAGGAGGAGATAGAAGGAGGAGAGGGGAGAAAGAGAGAGGAGGAAGAGAGAGGAGGAAGAGAGAGGAGGAAGAGAGAGGAAGAGTAGAGAGGAGGAAGAGATAGGAGGATGAGAGACGAGGATGAGAGAGGAGGAAGAGAGAGGAGGAAGAGAGAGGAGGAAGAGAGAGGAGGAAGAGAGAGGAGGAAGAGAGAGGAGGAAGAGAGAGGAAGAGGAGAGAGGAGGAAGAGAGAGGAGGAAGAGAGACGAGGATGAGAGGAGGAAGAGAGAGGAGGAAGAGAGAGGAGGAAGAGAGAGGAGGAAGAGAGACGAGGATGAGAAAGTAGGAAGAGAGACGAGGATGAGAGAGGAGGAAGAGAGAGGAGGAAGACAGAGGAGGAAGAGAGATGAGGAAGAGAGAGGAGGAAGATAGAGGAAGAGGAGAGAGGAGGAAGAGAGATGAGGAAGAGAGACGAGGATGAAAGAGGAGGAAGAGAGTGGAGGAAGAGCGAGGAAGAGGAGAGAGGAAGAAGAGAAAGGAGGAAGAGAGACGAGGATGAGAGAGGAGGAAGAGATAGTAGGAAGAGAGAGGAGGAAGAGAGAGGAAGAAGAGAGAGGAGGAAGAGAGAGGAAGAAGAGAGAGGAGGAAGAGACAGGAAGAGGAGAGAGGAGGAAGAGAGAGGAGGAAGAGAGAGGAGGAAGAGAGAGGAAGAGTAGAGAGGAAGAGTAGAGAGGAGGAAGAGAGAGGAGGATGAGAGACGAGGATGAGAGAGTAGGAGAGAGACGAGGATGAGAGAGGAGGATGAGAGAGGAGGAAAAGAGGACGAAGAGAGAAGAGGAAGAGAGAGGAGGAAGAGAGAGGAGGAAGAGAGAGAAAGAGGAGAGAGGAGGAAGAGAGAGGAGGAAGAGAGAGGAAGAGGAGAGAGGAGGAAGAGAAAGGAGGAAGAGAGACGAGGATGAGAGAGGAGGAAGACATAGGAGGAAGAGAGAGGAGGAAGAGAGAGGAAGAAGAGAGAGGAGGAAGAGAGAGGAAGAGGAGAGAGGAGGAAGAGAAAGGAGGAAGAGAGACGAGGATGAGAGAGGAGGAAGAGATAGGAGGAAGAGAGAGGAGGAAGATAGAGGAAGAAGAGAGAGGAGGAAGAGAGAGGAGGAAGAGAGAGGAGGAAGAGAGAGGAGGAAGAGAGATGAGGAAGAGAGAGGAGGAAGAGAGATGAAGAGGAGAGAGGAGGAAGAGAGAGGAGGAAGAGAGAGGAGGAAGAGGGAGGAGGAAGAGAGAGTAGGAGGAGATAGAAGGAGGAGAGGGGAGAAAGAGAGAGGAGGAAGAGAGAGGAGGAAGAGAGAGGAGGAAGAGAGAGGAAGAGTAGAGAGGAGGAAGAGATAGGAGGAAGAGAGACGAGGATGAGAGAGGAGGAAGAGAGAGGAGGAAGAGAGAGGAGGAAGAGAGAGGAAGAGGAGAGAGGAGGAAGAGAGAGGAGGAAGAGAGACGAGGAGGAGAGAGGAGGAAGAGAGAGGAGGAAGGGAGAGGACGAAGAGAGAGGAGGAAGAGAGAGGAGGAAGAGAGAGTAGGAAGAGAGAGGAGGAAGAGAGAGTAAGAGGAGAGAGGAGGAAGAGAGAGGACGAAGAGAGACGAGGATGAGAGAGGAGGAAGAGATAGGAGGAAGAGAGAGGAGGAAGAGAGAGGAAGAAGAGAGAGGAGGAAGAGAGAGGAATAGGAGAGAGAAGGAGGAGAGGGGAGAAAGAGAGAGGAGGAAGAGAGAGGAGGAAGAGAGAGGAGGAAGAGAGAGGAGGAAGAGAGAGGAGGAAGAGAGAGGAAGAGGAGATAAGAGGAAGAGACACGAGGAAGAGAGACGAGGATGAGAGAGGAGGAAGAGAGAGGAGGAAGAGAGAGGAAGAGGAGAGAGGAGGAAGAGACACGAGGAAGAGAGACGAGGATGAGAGAGGAGCAAGAGAGAGGAGGAAGAGAGAGGAAGAGGAGAGAGGATGAAGAGAGAGGAGGAAGAGAGACGAGGATGAGAGAGGAGGAAGAGAGAGGAGGAAGAGAGAAGAAGAAGAGAGAGGAGGAAGAGAGAGGAATAGGAGAGAGAAGGAGGAGAGGGGAGGAAGAGAGAGGATGAAGAGAGAGGAGGAAGAGGGAGGAGGAAGAGATAGGAAGAAGATAGAGGAAGAGGAGAGAGGAGGAGGAGAGAGAACGAGGAGAGAGGCGGAAGAGAGAGGAGGAAGAGATAGGGAGAGAAGAGAGGAGGAGGAAGAGAGATTTAAAAGAGAGAGGAGGAAGAGAGAGAAGGAAGAGTAAGGAAGAGGATAGAGGAGGAAGAGAGAGGAGGAAGAGAGAGGAAGAGGATAGAGGAAGAGGAGAGAGGAGGAAGAGAGAGGAGGAAGAGAGAGGAGAAAGAGAGAGGTGGAAGAGAGAGGAGGAAGAGAGATGAGGAAGAGAGAGGAGGAAGAGAGATGAAGAGGAGAGAGGAGGAAGAGAGAGGAGGAAGAGAGAGGAGGAAGAGGGAGGAGGAAGAGAGAGTAGGAGGAGATAGAAGGAGGAGAGGGGAGAAAGAGAGAGGAGGAAGAGAGAGGAGGAAGAGAGAGGAGGAAGAGAGAGGAAGAGTAGAGAGGAGGAAGAGATAGGAGGAAGAGAGACGAGGATGAGAGAGGAGGAAGAGAGAGGAGGAAGAGAGAGGAGGAAGAGAGAGGAAGAGGAGAGAGGAGGAAGAGAGAGGAGGAAGAGAGACGAGGATGAGAGAGGAGGAAGAGATAGTAGGAAGAGAGAGGAGGAAGAGAGAGGAAGAAGAGAGAGGAGAAAGAGAGAGGAAGAAGAGAGAGGAGGAAGAGACAGGAAGAGGAGAGAGGAGGAAGAGAGAGGAGGAAGAGAGAGGAGGAAGAGAGAGGAAGAGTAGAGAGGAAGAGTAGAGAGGAGGAAGAGAGAGGAGGATGAGAGACGAGGATGAGAGAGTAGGAAGAGAGACGAGGATGAGAGAGGAGGATGAGAGAGGAGGAAAAGAGGACGAAGAGAGAAGAGGAAGAGAGAGGAGGAAGAGAGAGGAGGAAGAGAGAGAAAGAGGAGAGAGGAGGAAGAGAGAGGAGGAAGAGAGAGGAAGAGGAGAGAGGAGGAAGAGAAAGGAGGAAGAGAGACGAGGATGACAGAGGAGGAAGACATAGGAGGAAGAGAGAGGAGGAAGAAATAGGAAGAAGAGAGAGGAGGAAGAGAGAGGAAGAGGAGAGAGGAGGAAGAGAAAGGAGGAAGAGAGACGAGGATGAGAGAGGAGGAAGAGATAGGAGGAAGAGAGAGGAGGAAGATAGAGGAAGAAGAGAGAGGAGGAAGAGAGAGGAGGAAGAGAGAGGAGGAAGAGAGAGGAGGAAGAGAGATGAGGAAGAGAGAGGAGGAAGAGAGATGAAGAGGAGAGAGGAGGAAGAGAGAGGAGGAAGAGAGAGGAGGAAGAGGGAGGAGGAAGAGAGAGTAGGAGGAGATAGAAGGAGGAGAGGGGAGAAAGAGAGAGGAGGAAGAGAGAGGAGGAAGAGAGAGGAGGAAGAGAGAGGAAGAGTAGAGAGGAGGAAGAGATAGGAGGAAGAGAGACGAGGATGAGAGAGGAGGAAGAGAGAGGAGGAAGAGAGAGGAGGAAGAGAGAGGAAGAGGAGAGAGGAGGAAGAGAGAGGAGGAAGAGAGACGAGGAGGAGAGAGGAGGAAGAGAGAGGAGGAAGGGAGAGGACGAAGAGAGAGGAGGAAGAGAGAGGAGGAAGAGAGAGTAGGAAGAGAGAGGAGGAAGAGAGAGTAAGAGGAGAGAGGAGGAAGAGAGAGGACGAAGAGAGACGAGGATGAGAGAGGAGGAAGAGATAGGAGGAAGAGAGAGGAGGAAGAGAGAGGAAGAAGAGAGAGGAGGAAGAGAGAGGAATAGGAGAGAGAAGGAGGAGAGGGGAGAAAGAGAGAGGAGGAAGAGAGAGGAGGAAGAGAGAGGAGGAAGAGAGAGGAGGAAGAGAGAGGAGGAAGAGAGAGGAAGAGGAGAGAGGAGGAAGAGAGAAGAGGAAGAGACACGAGGATGAGAGAGGAGGAAGAGAGAGGAGGAAGAGAGCGGAAGAGGAGAGAGGAGGAAGACACACGAGGAAGAGAGACGAGGATGAGATAGGAGCAAGAGAGAGGAGGAAGAGAGAGGAAGAGGAGAGAGGATGAAGAGAGAGGAGGAAGAGAGACGAGGATGAGAGAGGAGGAAGAGAGAGGAGGAAGAGAGAAGAAGAAGAGAGAGGAGGAAGAGAGAGGAATAGGAGAGAGAAGGAGGAGAGGGGAGGAAGAGAGAGGATGAAGAGAGAGGAGGAAGAGGGAGGAGGAAGAGATAGGAGGAAGATAGAGAAAGAGGAGAGAGGAGGAGGAGAGAGGACGAGGAGAGAGGCGGAAGAGAGAGGAGGAAGAGATAGGGAGAGAAGAGAGGAGGAGGAAGAGAGATTTAAAAGAGAGAGGAGGAAGAGAGAGAAGGAAGAGTAAGGAAGAGGAGAGAGGAGGAAGAGAGAGGAGGAAGAGAGAGGAAGAGGATAGAGGAAGAGGAGAGAGGAGGAAGAGAGAGGAGGAAGAGAGAGGAGGAAGAGAGAGGAAGAATAGAGAGGAGGAAGAGAGAGGGGAAAGAGAGAAGAAGAGGAGAGAGGAGGAAGATTGTGTTGGAAGAGAGTGGAGGAAGAGAGAGGAGGAAGAGAGAGGAGGAAGAGAGAGGAAGAAGAGAGAGGAGGAAGACAGAGAAGGAAGAGAAAGGAAGAGCAGAGAGGAGGAAGAGAGAGGAGGAAGAGAGAAGAAGAGGAGAGAGGAGGAAGAGAGAGGAAGAGAAGAGAAGAGGAAGAGAGAGGAGGAATAGAGAGGAGGAAGAGAGAGGAGGAAGAGAGAGGAAGAGGAGAGAGGAGGATGAGAGAGGAGGAAGAGAGAGGAAGAGGAGAGAGGAGGAAGATAGAGGAGGAAGAGAGATGAGGAAGAGAGAGGAGGAAGAGAGAGGAGGAACAGGGAGGAGGAAGAGAGAGGAAGAGGAGAGAGGAGGAGCAGAGAGGAGGAAGAGAGAGGTGGAAGAGAGAGGAGGAAGATAGAGGAAGAAGAGAGAGGAAGAAGAGAGAGGAGGAAGAGAGAGGAGGAAGAGAGAGGAGGAAGAGAGAAGAAGAGGAGAGAGGAGGATGATTCTGTTGCAAGAGAGTGGAGCAAGAGAGAGGAGGAAGAGAGAGGAGGAAGAGAGAGGAAGAGGAGAGAGGAGGTAGAGAGAGGAGGAAGAGAGAGGAGGAAGAGAGACGAGGATGAGAGAGGAGGAAGAGAGAGGAGGAAGAGAGAGGAAGTGGAGAGAGGAGGAAGAGAGAGGAGGAAGAGTGACGAGGATGAGAGAGGAGGAAGAGAGAGGAGGAAGAAAGAGGAAGAGGAGAGAGGAGGAAGAGAGAAGAGGAAGAGAGAGGAGGAAGAGAGAGGAGGAAGAGAGAGGAGGAAGAGAGAGGAGGAAGGGAGAGGAGGAAGAGAGAGGAGGAAGAGAGAGGAAGAGGGAGGAGGAAGAGAGAGAAGGAAGAGAAAGGAGGAAGAGAGAGGAGGAAGAGAGAGGAAGAGGAGAGAGTAGGAAGAGAGAGGAGGAAGAGAGAGGATGAAGAGACAGGAAGAGGAGAGAGGAGGAAGAGAGAGGAGGAAGAGAGAGGAGGAAGAGAGAGGAGGAAGAGAGAGGAAGAGGAGAGAGGAGGATGAGAGAGGAGGAAGAGAGAGGAGGAAGAGAGAGGATGAAGAGAGAGGAGGAAGAGGGAGGAGGAAGAGATAGGAGGAAGAGAGAGGAAGAGGAGAGAGGAGGAGGAGAGAGGACGAGGAGAGAGGCGGAAGAGAGAGGAGGAAGAGATAGGGAGAGAAGAGAGGAGGAGGAAGAGAGATTTAAAAGAGAGAGGAGGAAGAGAGAGAAGGAAGAGTAAGGAAGAGGAGAGAGGAGGAAGAGAGAGGAGGAAGAGAGAGGAAGAGGATAGAGGAAGAGGAGAGAGGAGGAAGAGAGAGGAGGAAGAGAGAGGTGGAAGAGAGAGGAAGAATAGAGAGGAGGAAGAGAGAGGGGGAAGAGAGAAGAAGAGGAGAGAGGAGGAAGATTGTGTTGGAAGAGAGTGGAGTAAGAGAGAGGAGGAAGAGAGAGGAGGAAGAGAGAGGAGGAAGAGAGAGGAAGAGGAGAGAGGAGGTAGAGAGAGGAGGAAGAGAGAGGAGGAAGAGAGACGAGGATGAGAGAGGAGGAAGAGAGAGGAGGAAGAGAGAGGAAGTGGAGAGAGGAGGAAGAGAGAGGAGGAAGAGTGACGAGGATGAGAGAGGAGGAAGAGAGAGGAGGAAGAAAGAGGAAGAGGAGAGAGGAGGAAGAGAGAAGAGGAAGAGAGAGGAGGAAGAGAGAGGAGGAAGAGAGAGGAGGAAGAGAGAGGAGGAAGGGAGAGGAGGAAGAGAGAGGAGGAAGAGAGAGGAAGAGGGAGGAGGAAGAGAGAGAAGGAAGAGAGAGGAGGAAGAGAGAAGAGGAAGAGAGAGGAAGAGGAGAGAGTAGGAAGAGAGAGGAGGAAGAGAGAGGATGAAGAGACAGGAAGAGGAGAGAGGAGGAAGAGAGAGGAGGAAGAGAGAGGAGGAAGAGAGAGGAGGAAGAGAGAGGAAGAGGAGAGAGGAGGATGAGAGAGGAGGAAGAGAGAGGAGGAAGAGAGAGGATGAAGAGAGAGGAGGAAGAGGGAGGAGGAAGAGATAGGAGGAAGAGAGAGGAAGAGGAGAGAGGAGGAGGAGAGAGGACGAGGAGAGAGGCGGAAGAGAGAGGAGGAAGAGATAGGGAGAGAAGAGAGGAGGAGGAAGAGAGATTTAAAAGAGAGAGGAGGAAGAGAGAGAAGGAAGAGTAAGGAAGAGGAGAGAGGAGGAAGAGAGAGGAGGAAGAGAGAGGAAGAGGATAGAGGAAGAGGAGAGAGGAGGAAGAGAGAGGAGGAAGAGAGAGGTGGAAGAGAGAGGAAGAATAGAGAGGAGGAAGAGAGAGGGGGAAGAGAGAAGAAGAGGAGAGAGGAGGAAGATTGTGTTGGAAGAGAGTGGAGGAAGAGAGAGGAGGAAGAGAGAGGAGGAAGAGAGAGGAAGAAGAGAGAGGAGGAAGAGAGAGAAGGAAGAGAAAGGAAGAGCAGAGAGGAGGAAGAGAGAGGAGGAAGAGAGAAGAAGAGGAGAGAGGAGGAAGAGAGAGGAAGAGAAGAGAAGAGGAAGAGAGAGGAGGAATAGAGAGGAGGAAGAGAGAGGAGGAAGAGAGAGGAAGAGGAGAGAGGAGGATGAGAGAGGAGGAAGAAAGAGGAAGAGGAGAGAGGAGGAAGATAGAGGAGGAAGAGAGATGAGGAAGAGAGAGGAGGAAGGGAGAGGAGGAACAGGGAGGAGGAAGAGAGAGGAAGAGGAGAGAGGAGGAGCAGAGAGGAGGAAGAGAGAGGTGGAAGAGAGAGGAGGAAGATAGAGGAAGAAGAGAGAGGAAGAAGAGAGAGGAGGAAGAGAGAGGAGGAAGAGAGAGGAGGAAGAGAGAAGAAGAGGAGAGAGGAGGTAGAGAGAGGAGGAAGAGAGAGGAGGAAGAGAGAGGAAGTGGAGAGAGGAGGAAGAGAGAGGAGGAAGAGAGACGAGGATGAGAGAGGAGGAGAGAGAGGAGGAAGAGAGAGGAAGTGGAGAGAGGAGGAAGAGAGAGGAGGAAGAGTGACGAGGATGAGAGAGGAGGAAGAGAGAGGAGGAAGAAAGAGGAAGAGGAGAGAGGAGGAAGAGAGAAGAGGAAGAGAGAGGAGGAAGAGAGAGGAGGAAGAGAGAGGAGGAAGAGAGAGGAGGAAGGGAGAGGAGGAAGAGAGAGGAGGAAGAGAGAGGAAGAGGGAGGAGGAAGAGAGAGAAGGAAGAGAGAGGAGGAAGAGAGAGGAGGAAGAGAGAGGAAGAGGAGAGAGTAGGAAGAGAGAGGAGGAAGAGAGAGGAGGAAAAGACAGGAAGAGGAGAGAGGAGGAAGAGAGAGGAGGAAGAGAGAGGAGGAAGAGAGAGGAGGAAGAGAGAGGAAGAGGAGAGAGGAGGATGAGAGAGGAGGAAGAGAGAGGAGGAAGAGGGAGGAGGAAGAGGGAGGAGGAAGAGAGAGGAGGAAGGGAGAGGAGGAAGAGAGAGGAGGAAGAGAGAGTAAGAGGAGAGAGGAGGAAGAGAGAGGAGGAAGAGAGACGAGGATGAGAGAGGAGGAAGAGAGAGGAGGATGAGAGAGGAGGAAGAGAGAGGAGGAAGAGTGACGAGGATGAGAGAGGAGGAAGAGAGAGGAGGATTAAAGAGGAAGAGGAGAGAGGAGGAAGAGAGAGGAGGAAGAGAGAGGAGGAAGAGAGAGGTTGAAGGGAGAGGAGGAAGAGAGAGGAGGAAGGGAGAGGAGGAAGAGAGAGGAGGAAGAGAGAGGAGGAAGAGAGAGGAAGAGGAGAGAGGAGGAAGAGAGAGGAGAGGAGAGAGGAGGAAGAGAGATGAGAAAGAGAGAGGAGGAAAAGATAGGAGGAAGATTGTGTTGGAAAAGAGTGGAGGAAGAGTGAGGAGGAAAAGAGATGAGGATGAGAAAGGAGCAAGAGAGAGGAGGAAGAGAGAGGAGGAAGATAGAGGAAGAGGAGAGAGGAGGAAGAGAGAGGAGGAAGAGAGAGGAGGAAGAGAGAGAGACGAGAGATGAGGAAGCGAGAGGAGGAAGAGAGAGGAAGAGGAGAGAAGAGAAAGAGAGAGGAGGAAGAGAGAGGAGGAAGAGAGAGGAGGAAGAGAGAGGAAGAGGAGAGAGGAGGATGAGAGAGGAGGAAGAGAGAGGAGGAACAGGGGGGAGGAAGAGGGACGAGGAAGAGAGAGGAGGAAGGGAGAGGAGGAAGAGAGAGGAGGAAGAGAGAGGAAGAGGAGAGAGGAGGAAGAGAGAGGAGGAAGAGAGACGAGGATGAGAGAGGAGGAAGAGAGAGGAGGATGAGAGAGGAGGAAGAGAGAGGAGGAAGAGAGAGGAAGTGGAGAGAGGAGGAAGAGAGAGGAGGAAGAGAGAGGAGGAAGAGAGAGGAGGAAGGGAGAGGAGGAAGAGAGAGGAGGAAGGGAGAGGAGGAAGAGAGAGGAGGAAGAGAGAGGAGGAAGAGAGAGGAAGAGGAGAGAGGAGGAAGAGAGTGGAGAGGAGAGAGGAGGAAGAGAGATGAGAAAGAGAGAGGAGGAAAAGATAAGAGGAAGATTGTGTTGGAAGAGAGTGGAGGAAGAGTGAGGAGGAAAAGAGATGAGGATGAGACAGGAGCAAGAGAGAGGAGGAAGAGAGAGGAGGAAGATAGAGGAAGAGGAGAGAGGAGGAAGAGAGAGGAGGAAGAGAGAGGAGGAAGAGAGAGAGACGAGAGATGAGGAAGCGAGAGGAGGAAGAGAGAGGAGGAAGAGAGACGAGGATGAGAGAGGAGGAAGAGAGAGGAGGATGAGAGAGGAGGAAGAGAGAGGAGAAAGAGAGAGGAGGAAGAGGGAGGAGGAAGAGAGAGGAGGAAGGGAGAGGAGGAAGAGAGAGGAGGAAGAGAGAGTAAGAGGAGAGAGGAGGAAGAGAGAGGAGGAAGAGAGACGAGGATGAGAGAGGAGGAAGAGAGAGGAGGATGAGAGAGGAGGAAGAGAGAGGAGGAAGAGAGAGGAAGTGGAGAGAGGAGGAAGAGAGAGGAGGAAGAGTGACGAGGATGAGAGAGGAGGAAGAGAGAGGAGGATTAAAGAGGAAGAGGAGAGAGGAGGAAGAGAGAGGAGGAAGAGAGAGGAGGAAGAGAGAGGTTGAAGGGAGAGGAGGAAGAGAGAGGAGGAAGGGAGAGGAGGAAGAGAGAGGAGGAAGAGAGAGGAGGAAGAGAGAGGAAGAGGAGAGAGGAGGAAGAGAGAGGAGAGGAGAGAGGAGGAAGAGAGATGAGAAAGAGAGAGGAGGAAAAGATAGGAGGAAGATTGTGTTGGAAAAGAGTGGAGGAAGAGTGAGGAGGAAAAGAGATGAGGATGAGAAAGGAGCAAGAGAGAGGAGGAAGAGAGAGGAGGAAGATAGAGGAAGAGGAGAGAGGAGGAAGAGAGAGGAGGAAGAGAGAGGAGGAAGAGAGAGAGACGAGAGATGAGGAAGCGAGAGGAGGAAGAGAGAGGAAGAGGAGAGAGGAGGAAGAGAGAGGAGGAAGAGAGAGGAGGAAGAGAGAGGAGGAAGAGAGAGGAAGAGGAGAGAGGAGGATGAGAGAGGAGGAAGAGAGAGGAGGAACAGGGGGGAGGAAGAGGGACGAGGAAGAGAGAGGAGGAAGGGAGAGGAGGAAGAGAGAGGAGGAAGAGAGAGGAAGAGGAGAGAGGAGGAAGAGAGAGGAGGAAGAGAGACGAGGATGAGAGAGGAGGAAGAGAGAGGAGGATGAGAGAGGAGGAAGAGAGAGGAGGAAGAGAGAGGAAGTGGAGAGAGGAGGAAGAGAGAGGAGGAAGAGAGAGGAGGAAGAGAGAGGAGGAAGAGAGAGGAGGAAGAGAGAGGAGGAAGGGAGAGGAGGAAGAGAGAGGAGGAAGAGAGAGGAGGAAGAGAGAGGAAGAGGAGAGAGGAGGAAGAGAGTGGAGAGGAGAGAGGAGGAAGAGATATGAGAAAGAGAGAGGAGGAAAAGATAGGAGGAAGATTGTGTTGGAAGAGAGTGGAGGAAGAGTGAGGAGGAAAAGAGATGAGGATGAGACAGGAGCAAGAGAGAGGAGGAAGAGAGAGGAGGAAGATAGAGGAAGAGGAGAGAGGAGGAAGAGAGAGGAGGAAGAGGGAGGAGGAAGAGAGAGAGACGAGAGATGAGGAAGCGAGAGGAGGAAGAGAGAGGAGGAAGAGAGACGAGGATGAGAGAGGAGGAAGAGAGACGAGGATGAGAGAGGAGGAAGAGAGAGGAGGAAGAGTGAGGAAGAGGAGAGAGAAGGAGGAGAGGGGAGGAAGAGAGAGGAGGAAGAGAGAGGAGGAAGAAAGTGGAGGAAGAGATAGGAGGAAGAGAGAGGAAGAGGAGGGAGAAGGAAGACAGAAGAGGAAGAGAGAGGAGGAAGAGAGAGGAGGAAGAGAGTTGAGGAGGAGAGAGGAGGAAGAGAGACGAGGATGAGAGAGGAGGAAGAGAGAGGAGGAAGAGAGAGGAAGAGGAGAGAGGAGGAAGAGAGAGGAGGAAGAGAGACGAGGAAGAGAGAGGAGGAAGAGAGAGGAGGAAGAGAGAGGAGGAAGAGAGAGGAGGAAGAGTGAGGAAGAGGAGAGAGAAGGAGGAGAGGGGAGTAAGAGAGAGGAGGAAGAGAGAGGAGGAAGAAAGTGGAGGAAGAGATAGGAGGAAGAGAGAGGAAGAGGAGAGAGGAGGAAGAGAGAGGAGGAAGAGAGAGGAAGAGGAGAGAGGAGGAAGATAGAGGAGGAAGAGAGATGAGGAAGAGAGAGGAGGAAGAGAGAGGAGGAACAGAGAGGAGGAAGAGAGAGGAAGAGGAGAGAGGAGGAGCAGAGAGGAGGAAGAGAGAGGTGGAAGAGAGAGGAGGAAGAGAGAGGAGGAAGAGAGAGGAGGAAGAGAGAAGAAGAGGAGAGAGGAGGAAGAGAGAGGAGGAAGAGAGAAGAGGATAGAGGAGGATGATTCTGTTGCAAGAGAGTGGAGCAAGAGAGAGGAGGAAGAGAGAGGAGGAAGAGAGAGGAAGAGGAGAGAGGAGGAAGAGAGAGGAGGAAGAGAGAGGAGGAAGAGAGAGGAAGTGGAGAGAGGAGGAAGAGAGAGGAGGAAGAGAGTCGAGGATGAGAGAGGAGGAAGAGAGAGGAGGAAGAGAGAGGAAGTGGAGAGAGGAGGAAGAGAGAGGAGGAAGACTGACGAGGATGAGAGAGGAGGAAGAGAGAGGAGGAAGAAAGAGGAAGAGGAGAGAGGAGGAAGAGAGAAGAGGAAGAGAGAGGAGGAAGGGAGAGGAGGAAGAGAGAGGAGGAAGAGAGAGGAGGAAGGGAGAGGAGGAAGAGAGAGGATGAAGAGAGAGGAAGAGGGAGGAGGAAGAGAGAGAAGGAAGAGAGAGGAGGAAGAGGGCGGAGGAAGAGAGAGGAGGAAGAGAGAGGAAGAGGAGAGAGTAGGAAGAGAGAGGAGGAAGAGAGAGGAGGAAGAGACAGGAAGAGGAGAGAGGAGGAAGAGAGAGGAGGAAGAGAGAGGAAGAGGAGAGAGGAGGATGAGAGAGGAGGAAGAGAGAGGAGGAAGAGGGAGGAGGAAGAGGGAGGAGGAAGAGAGAGGAGGACGGGAGAGGAGGAAGAGAGAGGAGGAAGAGAGAGGAAGAGGAGAGAGGAGGAAGAGAGAGGAGGAAGAGAGAGGAGGAAGAGAGAGGATGAAGAGAGAGGAGGATGAGAGAGGAGGAAGAGAGAGGAGGAAGAGAGAGGAAGTGGAGAGAGGAGGAAGAGAGGGGAGGAAGAGTGACGAGGATGAGAGAGGAGGATGAGAGAGGAGGAAGAAAGAGGAAGAGGAGAGAGGAGGAAGAGAGAGGAGGAAGAGAGAGGAGGAAGAGAGAGGAGGAAGGGAGTGGAGGAAGAGAGAGGAGGAAGAGAGAGGAAGAGGAGAGAGGAGGAAGAGAGAGGAGGAAGAGAGAGGAAGAGGAGAGAGGAGGAAGAGAGAGGAGAGGAGAGAGGAGGAAGAGAGAGGAGAAAGAGAGAGGAGGAAAAGATAGGAGGAAGATTGTGTTGGAAGAGAGTGGAGGAAGAGTGAGGAGGAAAAGAGACGAGGATGAGAGAGGAGCAAGAGAGAGGAGGAAGAGAGAGGAGGAAGATAGAGGAAGAGGAGAGAGGAGGAAGAGAGAGAGACGAGAGATGAGGAAGCGAGAGGAGGAAGAGAGAGGAAGAGGAGAGAGGAGGAAGAGAGAGGAGGAAGAGAGACGAGGATGAGAGAGGAGGAAGAGAGACGAGGATGAGAGAGAAGGAAGAGAGAGGAGGAAGAGTTAGGAAGAGGAGAGAGAAGGAGGAGAGGGGAGGAAGAGAGAGGAGGAAGAGAGAGGAGGAAGAAAGTAGAGGAAGAGATAGGAGGAAGAGAGAGGAAGAGGAGGGAGAAGGATGAGAGAAGAGGAAGAGAGAGGAGGAAGAGAGAGGAGGAAGAGAGTTGAGGAGGAGAGAGGAGGAAGAGAGAGGAGGAAGAGAGAGGAGGAGGAGAGAGGAGGAAGAGAGAGGAGCAAGAGTGAGGAGGAAGAGAGAGGAAGACGAGAGAGGAGGAAGAGAGAGGAGGAAGAGAGAGGAGGAACAGACAGGAAGAGTAGAGAAGAGGAAGAGAGAGGAGGAAGAGAGAGGAAGAGGATAGAGGAAGAGGAGAGAGGAGGAAGAGAGAGGTGGAAGAGAGAGGAGGAAGAGAGAGGAAGAATAGAGAGGAGGAAGAGAGAGGAGGAAGAGAGAGTAAGTGGAGAGAGGAGGAAGAGAGAGGAGGAAGAGTGAGGAGGAAGAGAGAGGAAGACGAGAGAGGAGGAAGAGAGAGGAGGAAGAGAGAGGAGGAACAGAGAGGAAGAGGAGAGAAGAGGAAGAGAAAGGAGGAAGAGAGAGGAAGAGGATAGAGGAAGAGGAGAGAGGAGGAAGAGAGAGGTGGAAGAGAGAGGAGGAAGAGAGAGGAAGAATAGAGAGGAGGAAGAGAGAGGAGGAAGAGAGACGAGGATGAGAGAGGAGGAAGAGAGAGGAGGAAGAGAGAGGAAGTGGAGAGAGGAGGAAGAGAAAGGAGGAAGAGAGACGAGGATGAGAGGAGGAAGAGAGAGGAGGAAGAGAGAGAAGGAAGAGAGAGGAGGAAGAGAGAGGAGGAAGAGAGAGGAGGAAGAGAGAGGAGGAAGAGAGAGGAAGAGGAGAGAGGAGGAAGAGAGAGGAGGAAGAGAGACGAGGATGAGAGGAGGAAGAGAGAGGAGGAAGAGAGAGGAGGAAGAGAGAGGAAGAGGAGAGAGGAGGAAGAGAGAGGAGGAAGAGAGACGAGGATGAGAGGAGGAAGAGAGAGGAGGAAGAGAGAGGAGGAAGAGAGAGGAGGAAGAGAGAGGAGGAAGAGAGAGGAGGAAGAGAGAGAAAGAGGAGAGAGGAGGAAGAGAGAGGAGGAAGAGAGACGAGGATGAAAGAGGAGGAAGAGAGAGGAGGAAGAGAGAGGAAGAGGAGAGAGGAGGAAGAGAGAGGAGGAAGAGAGAGGAGGAAGAGAGAGAGACGAGAGATGAGGAAGCGAGAGGAGGAAGAGAGAGGAGGAAGAGAGACGAGGATGAGAGAGGAGGAAGAGAGAGGAGGAAGAGTGAGGAAGAGGAGAGAGAAGGAGGAGAGGGGAGGAAGAGAGAGGAGGAAGAGAGAGGAGGAAGAAAGTGGAGGAAGAGATAGGAGGAAGAGAGAGGAAGAGGAGGGAGAAGGAAGAGAGAAGAGGAAGAGAGAGGAGGAAGAGAGAGGAGGAAGAGAGTTGAGGAGGAGAGAGGAGGAAGAGAGACGAGGATGAGAGAGGAGGAAGAGAGAGGAGGAAGAGAGAGGAAGAGGAGAGAGGAGGAAGAGAGAGGAGGAAGAGAGACGAGGAAGAGAGAGGAGGAAGAGAGAGGAGGAAGAGAGAGGAGGAAGAGAGAGGAGGAAGAGTGAGGAAGAGGAGAGAGAAGGAGGAGAGGGGAGTAAGAGAGAGGAGGAAGAGAGAGGAGGAAGAAAGTGGAGGAAGAGAGAGGAGGAAGAGAGAGGAGGAAGAGAGACGAAGAGGAGAGAGGAGGAAGATAGAGGAGGAAGAGAGATGAGGAAGAGAGAGGAGGAAGAGAGAGGAGGAACAGAGAGGAGGAAGAGAGAGGAAGAGGAGAGAGGAGGAGCAGAGAGGAGGAAGAGAGAGGTGGAAGAGAGAGGAGGAAGAGAGAGGAGGAAGAGAGAGGAGGAAGAGAGAAGAAGAGGAGAGAGGAGGAAGAGAGAGGAGGAAGAGAGAAGAAGAGGATAGAGGAGGATGATTCTGTTGCAAGAGAGTGGAGCAAGAGAGAGGAGGAAGAGAAAGGAGGAAGAGAGAGGAAGAGGAGAGAGGAGGAAGAGAGAGGAGGAAGAGAGAGGAGGAAGAGAGAGGAAGTGGAGAGAGGAGGAAGAGAGAGGAGGAAGAGAGACGAGGATGAGAGAGGAGGAAGAGAGAGGAGGAAGAAAGAGGAAGTGGAGAGAGGAGGAAGAGAGAGGAGGAAGAGTGACGAGGATGAGAGAGGAGGAAGAGAGAGGAGGAAGAAAGAGGAAGAGGAGAGAGGAGGAAGAGAGAAGAGGAAGAGAGAGGAGGAAGGGAGAGGAGGAAGAGAGAGGAGGAAGAGAGAGGAGGAAGGGAGAGGAGGAAGAGAGAGGATGAAGAGAGAGGAAGAGGGAGGAGGAAGAGAGAGAAGGAAGAGAGAGGAGGAAGAGGGAGGAGGAAGAGAGAGGAGGAAGAGAGAGGAAGAGGAGAGAGTAGGAAGAGAGAGGAGGAAGAGAGAGGAGGAAGAGACAGGAAGAGGAGAGAGGAGGAAGAGAGAGGAGGAAGAGAGAGGAAGAGGAGAGAGGAGGATGAGAGAGGAGGAAGAGAGAGGAGGAAGAGGGAGGAGGAAGAGGGAGGAGGAAGAGAGAGGAGGACGGGAGAGGAGGAAGAGAGAGGAGGAAGAGAGAGGAAGAGGAGAGAGGAGGAAGAGAGAGGAGGAAGAGAGAGGAGGAAGAGAGAGGATGAAGAGAGAGGAGGATGAGAGAGGAGGAAGAGAGAGGAGGAAGAGAGAGGAAGTGGAGAGAGGAGGAAGAGAGGGGAGGAAGAGTGACGAGGATGAGAGAGGAGGATGAGAGAGGAGGAAGAAAGAGGAAGAGGAGAGAGGAGGAAGAGAGAGGAGGAAGAGAGAGGAGGAAGAGAGAGGATGAAGGGAGAGGAGGAAGAGAGAGGAGGAAGAGAGAGGAAGAGGAGAGAGGAGGAAGAGAGAGGAGGAAGAGAGAGGAAGAGGAGAGAGGAGGAAGAGAGAGGAGAGGAGAGAGGAGGAAGAGAGAGGGGAAAGAGAGAGGAGGAAAAGATAGGAGGAAGATTGTGTTGGAAGAGAGTGGAGGAAGAGTGAGGAGGAAAAGAGACGAGGATGAGAGAGGAGCAAGAGAGAGGAGGAAGAGAGAGGAGGAAGATAGAGGAAGAGGAGAGAGGAGGAAGAGAGAGGATGAAGAGAGAGGAGGAAGAGAGAGAGACGAGAGATGAGGAAGCGAGAGGAGGAAGAGAGAGGAAGAGGAGAGAGGAGGAAGAGAGAGGAGGAAGAGAGACGAGGATGAGAGAGGAGGAAGAGAGACGAGGATGAGAGAGAAGGAAGAGAGAGGAGGAAGAGTTAGGAAGAGGAGAGAGAAGGAGGAGAGGGGAGGAAGAGAGAGGAGGAAGAGAGAGGAGGAAGAAAGTGGAGGAAGAGATAGGAGGAAGAGAGAGGAAGAGGAGGGAGAAGGATGAGAGAAGAGGAAGAGAGAGGAGGAAGAGAGAGGAGGAAGAGAGTTGAGGAGGAGAGAGGAGGAAGAGATAGGAGGAAGAGAGAGGAGGAGGAGAGAGGAGGAAGAGAGAGGAGCAAGAGTGAGGAGGAAGAGAGAGGAAGACGAGAGAGGAGGAAGAGAGAGGAGGAAGAGAGAGGAGGAAGAGAGAGGAAGAATAGAGAGGAGGAAGAGAGAGGAGGAAGAGAGAGTAAGTGGAGAGAGGAGGAAGAGAGAGGAGGAAGAGTGAGGAGGAAGAGAGAGGAAGACGAGAGAGGAGGAAGAGAGAGGAGAAAGAGAGAGGAGGAACAGAGAGGAAGAGGAGAGAAGAGGTAGAGAGAGGAGGAAGAGAGAGGAAGAGGATAGAGGAAGAGGAGAGAGGAGGAAGAGAGAGGTGGAAGAGAGAGGAGGAAGAGAGAGGAAGAATAGAGAGGAGGAAGAGAGAGGAGGAAGAGAGACGAGGATGAGAGAGGAGGAAGAGAGAGGAGGAAGAGAGAGGAAGTGGAGAGAGGAGGAAGAGAAAGGAGGAAGAGAGACGAGGATGAGAGGAGGAAGAGAGAGGAGGAAGAGAGAGAAGGAAGAGAGAGGAGGAAGAGAGAGGTGGAAGAGAGAGGAGGAAGAGAGAGGAGGAAGAGAGAGGAGGAAGAGAGAGGAAGAGGAGAGAGGAGGAAGAGAGAGGAGGAAGAGAGACGAGGATGAGAGGAGGAAGAGAGAGGAGGAAGAGAGAGGAGGAAGAGAGAGGAAGAGGAGAGAGGAGGAAGAGAGAGGAGGAAGAGAGACGAGGATGAGAGGAGGAAGAGAGAGGAGGAAGAGAGAGGAGGAAGAGAGAGGAGGAAGAGAGAGGAGGAAGAGAGAGAAAGAGGAGAGAGGAGGAAGAGAGAGGAGGAAGAGAGACGAGGATGAAAGAGGAGGAAGAGAGAGGAGGAAGAGAGAGGAAGAGGAGAGAGGAGGAAGAGAATGGAGGAAGAGAGACGAGGATGAGAGAGGAGGAAGACATAGGAGGAAGAGAGAGGAGGAAGAGAGAAGAAGAAGAGAGAGGAGGAAGAGAGAGGAGGAAGAGAGAGGAGGAAGAGAGAGGAGGAAGAGAGATGAGGAAGAGAGAGGAGGAAGAGAGAGGAAGAGGAGAGAGGAGGAAGAGAGAGGAGGAAGAGAGAGGAGGAAGAGGGAGGAGGAAGAGAGAGTAAGAGGAGATAGAAGGAGGAGAGGGGAGAAAGAGAGAGGAGGAAGAGAGAGGAGGAAGAGAGAGGAGGAAGAGAGAGGAAGAGGAGAGAGGAGGAAGAGATAGGAGGAAGAGAGACGAGGATGAGAGAGGAGGAAGAGAGAAGAGGAAGAGAGAGGAGGAAGAGAGAGGAGGAAGAGAGAGGACGAAGAGAGAGGAGGAAGAGAGAGGAGGAAGAGAGAGTAGGAAGAGAGAGGATGAAGAGAGAGGAAGAGGAGAGAGGAATAAGAGAGAGAAGGAGGAGAGGGGAGAAAGAGAGAGGAGGAAGAGAGAGGAGGAAGAGAGAGGAGGAAGAGAGAGGAGGAAGAGAGAGGAAGAGGAGAGAGGAGGAAGAGAGAAGAGGAAGAGACACGAGGATGAAAGAGGAGGAAGAGAGAGGAGGAAGAGGAGAGAGGAGGAAGAGACACGAGGAACAGAGACGAGGATGAGAGAGGAGGAAGAGAGAGGAGGAAGAGAGAGGAAGAGGAGAGAGGATGAAGAGAGAGGAGGAAGAGAGACGAGGATGAGAGAGGAGGAAGAGAGAGGAGGAAGAGAGAGGAGGAAGAGAGAAGAAGAAGAGAGAGGAGGAAGAGAGAGGAATAGGAGAGAGAAGGAGGAGAGGGGAGGAAGAGAGAGGATGAAGAGAGAGGAGGAAGAGGGAGGAGGAAGAGATAGGAGGAAGAGAGAGGTAGAGGAGAGAGGAGGAGGAGAGAGGACGAGGAGAGAGGCAGAAGAGAGAGGAGGAAGAGATAGGGAGAGAAGAGAGGAGGAGGAAGAGAGATTTAAAAGAGAGAGGAGGAAGAGAGAGAAGGAAGAGTAAGGAAGAGGAGAGAGGAGGAAGAGAGAGGAGGAAGAGAGAGGTGATAGAGAGAGGAAGAATAGAGAGGAGGAAGAGAGAGGGGGAAGAGAGAAGAAGAGGAGAGAGGAGGAAGATTGTGTTGGAAGAGAGTGGAGGAAGAGAGAGGAGGAAGAGAAAGGAAGAAGAGAGAGGAGGAAGAGAGAGAAGGAAGAGAAAGGAAGAGCAGAGAGGAGGAAGAGAGAGGAGGAAGAGAGAAGAAGATTAGAGAGGAGGAAGAGAGAGGAAGAGAAGAGAAGAGGAAGAGAGAGAAGGAATAGAGAGGAGGAAGAGAGAGGAGGAAGAGAGAGGAAGAGGAGAGAGGAGGATGAGAGAGGAGGAAGAGAGAGGAAGAGGAGAGAGGAGGAAGAGAGAGGAGGAAGAGAGATGAGGAAGAGAGAGGAGGAAGAGAGAGGAGGAACAGGGAGGAGGAAGAGAGAGGAAGAGGAGAGAGGAGGAGCAGAGAGGAGGAAGAGAGAGGTGGAAGAGAGAGGAGGAAGATAGAGAAAGAAGAGAGAGGAAGAAGAGAGAGGAGGAAGAGAGAGGAGGAAGAGAGAGGAGGAAGAGAGAAGAAGAGGAGAGAGGAGGATGATTCTGTTGCAAGAGTGTGTAGCAAGAGAGAGGAGGAAGAGAGAGGAGGAAGAGAGAGGAAGAGGAGAGAGGAGGAAGAGAGAGGAGGAAGAGAGAGGAGGAAGAGAGAGGAAGTGAGAGAGGAGGAAGAGAGAGGAGGAAGAGAGACGAGGATGAGAGAGGAGGAAGAGAGAGGAGGAAGAGAGAGGAAGTGGAGAGAGGAGGAAGAGAGAGGAGGAAGAGTGACGAGGATGAGAGAGGAGGAAGAGAGAGGAGGAAGAAAGAGGAAGAGGAGAGAGGAGGAAGAGAGAGGAGGAAGAGAGAGGAGGAAGAGAGAGGAGGAAGAGAGAGGAGGAAGAGAGAGGAGGAAGGGAGAGGAGGAAGAGAGAGGAGGAAGAGAGAGGAAGAGGGAGGAGGAAGAGAGAGGAGGAAGAGAGAGGAGGAAGAGAGAGGAGGAAGAGAGAGGAGGAAGAGAGAGGAGGAAGAGAGAGGAAGAGGAGAGAGTAGGAAGAGAGAGGAGGAAGAGAGAGGAGGAAGAGACAGGAAGAGGAGAGAGGAGGAAGAGAGAGGAGGAAGAGAGAGGAGGAAGAGAGAGGAGGAAGAGAGAGGAAGAGGAGAGAGGAGGAAGAGAGAGGAGGAAGAGAGAGGAGGAAGAGGGAGGAGGAAGAGGTTGGAGGAAGAGAGAGGAGGAAGGGAGAGGAGGAAGAGAGAGGAGGAAGAGAGAGGAAGAGGAGAGAGGAGGAAGAGAGAGGAGGAAGAGAGACGAGGATGAGAGAGGAGGAAGAGAGAGGAGGAGGAGAGAGGAGGAAGAGAGAGGAGGAAGAGAGAGGAAGTGGAGAGAGGAGGAAGAGAGAGGAGGAAGAGTGACGAGGATGAGAGAGGAGGAACAGAGAGAAGGAAGAAAGAGGAAGAGGAGAGAGGAGGAAGAGAGAGGAGGAAGAGAGAAGAGGAAGAGAGAGGAGGAAGGGAGAGGAGGAAGAGAGAGGAGGAAGAGAGAGGAAGAGGAGAGAGGAGGAAGAGAGAGGAGGAAGAGACAGGAAGAGCAGAGAGGAGGAAGAGAGAGGAGAGGAGAGAAGAGGAAGAAAGAGGAGAAAGAGAGAGGAGGAAAAGATAGGAGGAAGATTGTGTTGGAAGAGAGGGGAGGAAGAGAGAGGAGGAAGATAGAGGAGGAGGAGAGAGGAGGAAGCGATAGGTGGAAGAGTGAGGAGGAAGAGAGACGAGGATGAGAGAGGAGGAAGAGAGAGGAGGAAGAGAGTGGAAGAGGAGTGAGGAGAAAGAGAGAGGAGGAAGAGAGAGGAGGAAGAGAGAGGAGGAAGAGACAGGAGGAAGAGCGAGGAGGAAGAGAGATAAGGAAGAGAGAGGAGGAAGAGAGAGGAGAAAGAGAGAGGAAGAACAGAGAGGAAGAACAGAGAGGAGGAAGAGAGAGGAGGAAGAGAGAGGAGGAAGAGAGAAGAAGAGGAGAGAGGAGCATGATTCTGTTGCAAGAGAGTGGAGCAAGAGAGAGGAGGAAGAGAGAGGAGGAAGATAGATGAAGAGGAGAGAGGAGGAAGAGAGAGGTGGAAGAGAGAGGAGGAAGAGAGAGGAAGAATAGAGAGGAGGAAGAGAGAGGAGGAAGAGAGAGGAAGTGGAGAGAGGAGGAAGAGAGAGGAGGAAGAGAGAGGAAGAGGATAGAGGAAGAGGAGAGAGGAGGAAGAGAGAGGTGGAAGAGAGAGGAGGAACAGAGAGGAAGAATAGAGAGGAGGAAGAGAGAGGAGGAAGAGAGACGAGGATGAGAGAGGAGGAAGAGAGAGGAGGAAGAGAGAGGAAGTGGAGAGAGGAGGAAGAGAAAGGAGGAAGAGAGACGAGGATGAGAGGAGGAAGAGAGAGGAGGAAGAGAGAGGAGGAAGAGAGAGGAGGAAGAGAGACGAGGATGAGAAAGTAGAAAGAGAGACGAGGATGAGAGAGGAGGAAGAGAGAGAAGGAAGAGAGAGGAGGAAGAGAGAGGAGGAAGAGAGAGGAGGAAGAGAGAGGAGGAAGAGAGACGAGAATGAGAGAGGAGGAAGAGAGAGAAGGAAGAGAGAGGAGGAAGAGAGAGGAGGAAGAGAGAGGAGGAAGAGAGAGGAGGAAGAGAGAGGAGGAAGAGAGAGGAAGAGGAGAGAGGAGGAAGAGAGAGGAGGAAGAGAGACGAGGATGAGAGGAGGAAGAGAGAGGAGGAAGAGAGAGGAGGAAGAGAGAGGAGGAAGAGAGAGGAGGAAGAGAGAGAAAGAGGAGAGAGGAGGAAGAGAGAGGAGGAAGAGAGACGAGGATGAAAGAGGAGGAAGAGAGAGGAGGAAGAGAGAGGAAGAGGAGAGAGGAGGAAGAGAAAGGAGGAAGAGAGACGAGGATGAGAGAGGAGGAAGACATAGGAGGAAGAGAGAGGAGGAAGAGAGAGGAAGAAGAGAGAGGAGGAAGAGAGAGGAAGAGGAGAGAGGAGGAAGAGAAAGGAGGAAGAGAGACGAGGATGAGAGAGGAGGAAGAGATAGGAGGAAGAGAGAGGAGGAAGATAGAGGAAGAAGAGAGAGGAGGAAGAGAGAGGAGGAAGAGAGAGGAGGAAGAGAGAGGAGGAAGAGAGACGAGGATGAGAGGAGGAAGAGAGAGGAGGAAGAGAGAGGAGGAAGAGAGAGGAGGAAGAGAGAGGAGGAAGAGAGAGAAAGAGGAGAGAGGAGGAAGAGAGAGGAGGAAGAGAGACGAGGATGAAAGAGGAGGAAGAGAGAGGAGGAAGAGAGAGGAAGAGGAGAGAGGAGGAAGAGAAAGGAGGAAGAGAGACGAGGATGAGAGAGGAGGAAGACATAGGAGGAAGAGAGAGGAGGAAGAGAGAGAAGGAAGAGAGAGGAGGAAGAGGGAGGAGGAAGAGAGAGTAAGAGCAGATAGAAGGAGGAGAGGGGAGAAAGAGAGAGGAGGAAGAGAGAGGAGGAAGAGCGAGGAGGAAGAGAGAGGAAGAGGAGAGAGGAGGAAGAGATAGGAGGAAGAGAGACGAGGATGAGAGAGGAGGAAGAGAGAGGAGGAAGAGAGAGGAGGAAGAGAGAGGAGTAAGAGAGATGAGGAAGAGATAGGAAGAAGAAAGAGGAGGAGGAGAGAGGAGGAAGAGAGAGGAGCAAGAGTGAGGAGGAAGACAGAGGAAGAGAAGAGAGGAGGAGGAAGAGAGGTGAAAAAGAGAGAGGAGGAAGAGAGAGAAGGAAGAGTAAGGAAGAGGAGAGAGGAGGAAGAGAGAGGAGGAAGAGAGATAAAGGAGAGGAAGAGGAGAGAGGAGGAATTGAGAGGAGGAAGAGAGAGGAGGAAGAGAGAAGAAGAGGAGAGAGGAAAAAGATTGTGTTGGAAGAGAGTGGAGGAAATGAGAGAGGAGGAAGTGAGAGGAGGAGGAGAGAGGAGGAAGCGATAGGAGGAAGAGTGAGGAGGAAGAGAGACGAGGATGAGAGCGGAGCAAGAGTGAGGAGGAAGAGGGACGAGGATGAGAGAGGAGCAAGAGTGAGGAGGAAGAGAGAGGAAGAGCAGAGATGAGGAAGAGAGAGGAGGAAGAGAGAGGAGGAAGAGAGAGGAGGAAGAGAGAGGAAGAGGATAGAGGAAGAGGAGAGAGGAGGAAGAGAGAGGTGGAAGAGAGGAGGAAGAGAGTGGACGAAGAGAGAGGAAGAGGAGAGATGAGGATGAGAGAGGAGGAAAAGAGAGGAGGAAGAGAGAGGAGGAAGAGAGATGAGAGGAGAGAGGAGGAAGAGAGAGGAGGAAGAGAGAGGAGGAAGAGAGAGGAGGAAGAGACAGGAAGAGGAGAGAGGAGGAAGAGAGAGGAGGAAGAGACAAGAAGAGGAGAGAGGAGGAAGAGAGAGGAGGAAGAGAGAGGAGGAAGAGAGAGGAGGAAAGAGATGAGGAGGAGAGAGGAGGAAGAGAGAGGAGTAAGAGAGAGGAGGAGGAGAGAGGAGGAAGAGAGAGGAGCAAGAGTGAGGAGGAAGAGAGAGGAAGACGAGAGAGGAGGAGGAGAGAGGATGAAGAGAGAGGCGGAAGAGAGAGGAGGAAGAGATAGGAAGAGAAGAGAGGAGGAGGAAGAGAGGTGAAAAGGAGAGAGGAGGAAGAGAGAGAAGGAAGAGTAAGGAAGAGGAGAGAGGTGGAAGAGAGAGGAGGAAGAGAGATAAGGGAGAGGAAGAGGAGAGAGGAGGAATTGAGAGGAGGAAGTGAGAGGAGGAAGAGAGGAAGAGAGAAGAAGAGGAGAGAGGAGGAATATTGTGTTGGAAGAGAGAGGAGGAAATGAGAGAGGAGGAAGAGAGAGGAAGAGGAGATAGGGTGAAGAGAGAGGAGGAAGAGAGAGGAGGAAGATAGAGGAGGAAGAGAGAAGAGGAAGAGAGAGGAGGAAGAGAGACGAGGAAGGGACAGAAAGAGGAGAGAGGAAGAAGAGAGAGGAGGAAGAGAGACGAGGATGAGAGAGGAGGAAGAGAGAGGAGGAAGATAGAGGAAAAAAAGAGAGGAGGAAGAGAGAGGAGGAAGAGAGAGGAGGAAGAGAGAGGAAGTGTAGAGAGGAGGAAGAGAGAGGAGGAAGAGTGACGAGGATGAGAGAGGAGGAAGAGAGAGGAGGAAGAAAGATGAAGAGGAGAGAGGAGGAAGAGAGAGGAGGAAGAGAGAGGAGGAAGAGAGAGGAGGAAGGGAGAGGAGGAAGAGAGAGGAGGAAGATAGAGGAAGAGGAGATAGGAGGAAGAGAGAGGAGGAAGAGAGTCGAGGATGAGAGAGGAGGAAGAGAGACGAGGATGAGAGAGGAGGAAGAGAGAGGAGGAAGAGAGAGGAAGCGGAGAGAGGAGTAAGAGAGAGGAGGAAGAGAGACGAGGATGAGAGAGGAGGAAGAGAGAGGAGGAAGAGAGAGGAGGAAGAGGGAGGAGGAAGAGAGAGGAAGAGGAGAGAGAAGGAGGAGAGGGGAGGAAGAGAGAGGAGGAAGAGAGAGGAGGATGAAAGTGGAGGAAGAGATAGGAGGAAGAGAGAGGAAGAGGAGAGAGAAGGAAGAGAGAAGAGGAAGAGAGAGGAGGAAGAGAGAGGAGGAAGAGAGTTGAGGAGGAGAGAGGAGGAAGAGAGAGGAGGAAGAGAGAGGAGGAGGAGAGAGGAGGAAGAGAGAGGAGCAAGAGTGAGGAGGAAGAGAGACGAAGACGAGAGAGGAGGAAGAGAGAGGAGGAAGAGAGAGGAGGAAGAGACAGGAAGAGGAGAGAAGAGGAAGAGAGAGGAGGAACAGATAGGAGGAGGATAGAGGAAGAGGGGAGAGGAGGAAGAGAGAGGTGGAAGAGAGAGGAGGAAGAGAGAGGAAGAAGAGAGAGGTGGAAGAGAGAGGAGGAAGAGAGAGGAGGAAGATAGAGGAAGAGGAGTGAGGAGGAGGAGAGAGGAGGAAGAGAGAGGAGCAATAGTGTGGAGGAAGAGTGATGAGGAGGATAGAGGAGGAAGAGAGAGGAGGAAGAGAGAGGAAGAGGAGAGAAGAGGAAGAGAGATGAGGAATTGAGAGGAGGAAGAGAGAGGAGGAAGAGAGAGGAGGAAGAGAGAGGAGGAAGAGAGAGGAGGAAGAGAGAGGAAGAGGAGAGATGAGGAAGAGAGAGGAGGAAGAGAGAGGAAGAGGAGAGAGGAGGAAGAGTGACGAGTAAGAGAGAGGAAGAGAGAGAGGAGAGAAGAGGAAGTGAGAGGAGGAAGAGAGAGGAAGAGGAGAGAGGAGGAAGGGAGAAGAGGAAGAGAGAGGAGGAAGAGAGAGGACGAAGAGAGAGAAGGAAGAGAGAGGAAGAGGAGAGAGGAGGAAGAGAGAGGAGGAAGAGAGAAGAAGAGGAGAGAGGAGGAATAGAGAGGAAGAGGAGAGAAGAGGAAGAGAGATGAGGAAGAGAGAGGAAGAGGAGAGAGAAGGAGGATAGGGGAGGAAGAGAGAGGTGGAAGAGAGAGGAGGAAGATAGAGGAAGAAGAGAGAGGAATAACAGAGAGGAGGAAGAGAGAGGAGGAAGAGAGAGGAGGAAGAGAGAAGAAGAGGAGAGAGGAGGATGTTTGTGTTGCCAGAGAGTGGAGCAAGAGAGAGGAGGAAGAGAGAGGAGGAAGAGAGAGGAGGAAGAGAGAGGAAGAGGAGTGATGAGGAAGAGAGAGGAGGAAGAGAGAGGAGGAAGAGAGAGGAAGAGGAGAGAGGAGGAAGAGAGAGGAGGAAGAGAGAGGAAGAGGATAGAGGAAGAGGAGAGAGGAGGAAGAGAGAGGAGGAAGAGAGTAGGATGAGATAGGAGGATGAGAGAGGAGGAAGATAGAGGAAGAGGAGTGAGGAGGAGGAGAGAGGTGGAAGAGAGAGGAGCAAGAGTGAGGAGGAAGAGAGATGAGGAGGATAGAGGAGGAAGAGAGAGGAGGAAGAAAGAGGAGGAAGAGAGAGGAGGAAGACAGAGGAGGAAGACAGAGGAGGAATTGAGAGGAGGAAGAGAGAGGAGGAAGAGAGAGGAGGAAGAGAGACGAGAATGAGAGAGGAGGAAGAGAGAGGAGGAAGAGAGAGGAAGAGGAGAGAAGAGGAAGAGAGAGGAGGAATTGAGAGGAGGAAGAGAGAGGAGGAAGAGAGAGGAGGAAGCGAGACGAGATTGAGAGAGGAGGAAGAGAGAGGAGGAAGAGAGAGGAAGAGGAGAGAGGAGGAAGAGAGAGGAGGAAGAGAGACGAGGATGAGAGAGGAGGAAGAGAAAGGAGGAAGAGAGAGGAGGAAGAGAGAGGAGGAAGAGCGAGGAGGAAGAGAGAGAAGGAAGAGAGAGGAGGAAGAGAGAGGAAGAGGAGAACGGAGGAAGAGAGAGGAAGAAGAGAGATGAGGAGTAGAGAGGAGGAAGAGAGAGGAGGAAGAGAGAGGAGGAAGAGAGAGGAGGAAGAGAGATGAGGAGGTTAGAGGAGGAAGAGAGAGGAGGAAGAGAGAGGAAGAGGAGAGAGGAGGAAGAGAGAGGAGGAATTGAGAGGAGGAAGAGAGAGGAGGAAGAGAGAGGAGGAAGAGAGACGAGAATGAGAGAGGAGGAAGAGAGAGGAGGAAGAGAGAGGAAGAGGAGAGAGGAGGAGCAGAGAGGAGGAAGAGAGGAGGATGAGAGAGGAGGATGAGAGAGGAGGAAGATAGAGGAAGAGGAGAGAGGAGGAGCAGAGAGGAGGAAGAGAGAAGAGGTAGAGAGAAGAGGAAGAGAGAGGAGGAAGAGAGAGGAGCAAGAGTGAGGAGGAAGAGTGATGAGGAGGATAGAGGAGGAAGAGAGAGGAGGAAGAGAGAGGAGGAAGAGAGAGGAGGAAGAGAGATGAGGAGGACAGAGGAGGAAGAGAGAGGAGGAAGAGAGAGGAAGAGGAGAGAAGAGGAAGAGTGAGGAGGAATTGAGAGGAGGAAGAGAGAGGAGGAAGAGAGAGGAAGAGGAGAGAGGAGGAGGAGAGAGGAGGAAGAGAGAGGAGGAAGAAAGAGGAAGAGGAGAGAGGAGGATGAGAGAGGAGGAAGAGAGAGGAGGAAGAGAGAGGAGGAAGGGAGAGGAGGAAGAGAGAGGAGGAAGATAGAGGAAGAGGAGAGAGGAGGAAGAGAGAGGAGGAAGAGAGTCGAGGATGAGAGAGGAGGAAGAGAGACGAGGGTGAGAGAGGAGGAAGAGAGAGGAGGAAAAGAGAGGAAGAGGAGAGAGGAGTAAGAGAGAGGAGGAAGAGAGACGAGGATGAGAGAGTAGGAAGAGAGAGGAGGAAGAGAGAGGAGGAAGAGGGAGGAGGAAGAGAGAGGAAGAGGAGAGAGAAGGAGGAGAGGGGAGGAAGAGAGAGGAGGAAGAGAGAGGAGGAAGAAAGTGGAGGAAGAGATAGGAGGAAGAGAGAGGAAGAGGAGAGAGAAGGAAGAGAGAAGAGGAAGAGAGAGGAGGAAGAGAGAGGAGGAAGAGAGTTGAGGAGGAGAGAGGAGGAAGAGAGAGGAGGAAGAGAGAGGAGGAGGAGAGAGGAGGAAGAGAGAGGAGCAAGAGTGAGGAGGAAGAGAGACGAAGACGAGAGAGGAGGAAGAGAGAGGAGGAAGAGAGAGGAGGAAGAGACAGGAAGAGGGGAGAAGAGGAAGAGAGAGGAGGAAGAGAGAGAAAGAGGATAGAGGAAGAGGGGAGAGGAGGAAGAGAGAGGTGGAAGAGAGAGGAGGAAGAGAGAGGAAGAAGAGAGAGGAGGAAGAGAGAGGAGGAAGAGAGAAAAAGACGAGAGAGGAGGAAGATTGTGTTGGAAGAGAGTGGAGGAAGAGAGAGGAGGAAGAGAGAGGAGGAAGAGAGAGGAGGAAGACAGAGGAAGAAGAGAGAGGAGGAAGAGAGAGAAGGAAGAGAAAGGAAGAGCAGAGAGGAGGAAGAGAGAGGAGGAAGAGAGAAGAAGAGGAGAGAGGAGGAAGAGAGAGGAAGAGGAGAGAAGAGGAAGAGAGAGGAGGAAGAGAGAGGACGAAGAGAGAGGAGGAAGAGAGAGGAAGAGGAGAGAGGAGGATGAGAGAGGAGGAACAGAGACGAGGATTAGAGAGGAGGAAGAGAGAGGAGGAAGAGGGAGGAGGAAGAGAGAGGAAGAGGAGAGAGAAGGAGGAGAGGGGAGGAAGAGAGAGGAGGAAGAAAGAGGCGGAAGACAGAGGAGGAAGAGAGAGGAGGAAGAGAGAGGAAGAAGAGAGAGGAGGAAGAGAAGAGGAAGAGAGATGAGAAAGAGAGAGGAGGAAGAGAGAAGAAGAGGAGAGAGGAGGATGTTTGTGTTGCCAGAGAGTGGATCAAGAGAGAGGAGGAAGAGAGAGGAGGAAGAGAGAGGAAGAGGAGAGATGAGGAAGAGAGAGGAGGAAGACAGAGGAGGAAGTGAGAGGAAGAGGAGAGAGGAGGAAGAGAGAGGAGGAAGAGAGAGGAAGAGGATAGAGGAAGAGGAGAGAGGAGGAAGAGAGAGGTGGAAGATAGAGGAGGAAGAGAGAGGAAGAAGAAAGAGGAGGAAGAGAGAGGAGGAAGGGAGAGGAAGAGGAGTTAGGAGGAGGAGAAATGATGAAGAGAGAGGAGGAAGAGAGAGGAGGAAGATAGAGGAAGAGGAGAGAGGAGGAAGAGAGAGTAGGAAGACAGAAGAAGAGGAGAGAGGAGGAAGATTGTGTTGGAAGAGAGTGGAGGAAGAGTGAGGAGGAAAAGAGACGAGGATGAGAGAGGAGCAAGAGTGAGGAGGAAGAGAGAGGAGGAAGATAGAGGAAGAGGAGAGAGGAGGAAGAGAGAGGAGGAAGAGAGAGGAGGAAGAGAGAGGAAGAGGAGAGACGTGGAAGAGAGAAGATGTAGAGAGAGGAGGAAGAGAGAGAAGGAAGAGAGAGGAGGAAAAGGGAGGAGGAAGAGAGAGGAAGAGGAGAGAGGAGGAGCAGAGAGGAGGAAGAGAGAGGTGGAAGAGAGAGGAGGAAGAGAGAGGACGAAGATAGAGGAAGAGGAGTGAGGAGGAGGAGAGTGGAGGAAGAGAGAGGAGCAAGAGTGTGGAGGAAGAGAGATGAGGAGGATAGAGGAGGAAGAGAGAGGAGGAAGAGAGAGGAGGAAGACAGAGGAGGAAAAGAGATGAGGAGGATAGAGGAGGAAGAGAGAGGAGGAAGAGAGAGGAAGAGGAGAGAAGAGGAAGAGAGAGGAGGAATTGAGAGGAGGAAGAGAGAGGAGGAAGAGAGAGGAGGAAGAGAGACGAGAATGAGAGAGGAGGAAGAGAGAGGAGGAAGAGAGAGGAAGAGGAGAGAGGAGGAGCAGAGAGGAGGAAGAGAGGAGGATGAGAGAGGAGGATGAGAGAGGAGGAAGATAGAGGAAGAGGAGAGAGGAGGAGCAGAGAGGAGGAAGAGAGAAGAGGTAGAGAGAGTAGGAAGAGAGAGGAGGAAGAGAGAGGAGCAAGAGTGAGGAGGAAGAGTGATGAGGAGGATAGAGGAGGAAGAGAGAGGAGGAAGAGAGAGGAGGAAGAGAGAGGAGGAAGAGAGATGAGGAGGACAGAGGAGGAAGAGAGAGGAGGAAGAGAGAGGAAGAGGACAGAAGAGGAAGAGAGAGGAGGAATTGAGAGGAGGAAGAGAGAGGAGGAAGAGAGAGGAGAAAGAGAGAGGAGGAAGAGAGAGGAGGAAGAGAGAGGAAGAGGAGAGATGAGGAAGAGAGAGGAGGAAGAGAGAGGAGGAAGAGAGAGGAAGAGGAGAGAGGAGGAAGAGAGAGGAGGAAGAGAGAGGAAGAGGATAGAGGAAGAGGAGAGAGGAGGAAGAGAGAGGTGGAAGAGAGAGGAGGAAGAGAGAGGAAGAAGAGAGAGGAGGAAGAGAGAGGAGGAAGGGAGAGGAATAGGAGAGAGGAGGAGGAGAAATGAGGAAGAGAGAAGAGGAAGAGAGAGGAGGAAGAGAGAGCAGGAAGAGAGAGGAGGAAGAGAGAGGAAGAGAGAGGAGGAAGAGAGGAGGATGAGAGAGGAGGATGAGAGAGGAGGAAGATAGAGGAAGAGGAGTGAGGAGGAGGAGAGAGGAGGAAGAGAGAGGAGCAAGAGTGAGGAGGAAGAGAGATGAGGAGGATAGAGGAGGAAGACAGAGGAGGAAGAGAGAGGAGGAAGAGAGATGAGGAGGTTAGAGGAGGAAGAAAGAGGAGGAAGAGAGAGGAGGAAGAGCGAGGAGGAAGAGAGAGAAGGAAGAGAGAGGAGGAAGAGAGAGGAGGAAGAGAGAGGAGGAAGAGAGAGGAAGAGGAGAGAGGAGGAAGAGAGAGCAGGAAGAGAGAGGAGGAAGAGAGAGGAGGAAGAGAGAGGAGGAAGAGAGAGGAGGAAGAGGGAGGATGAAGAGAGAGGAAGAGGAGAGAGGAGGAGCAGAGAGGAGGAAGAGAGAGGTGGAAGAGAGAGGAGGAAAAGAGAGGAAGAGGAGAGAGAAGGAGGAGAGGGGAGGAAGAGAGAGGAGGAAGAGAGAGGAAGAGGAGAGTGGAGGAAGAGAGAGGAGGAAGAGAGAGGAGGAAGATAGAGGAAGAGGAGAGAGGAGGAAGAGAGAGCAGGAAGAGAGAAGAAGAGGAGAGAGGAGGAAGATTGTGTTGGAAGAGAGAGGAGGAAGAGAGAGGAGGAAAAGAGACGAGGATGAGAGAGGAGCAAGAGTGAGGAGGAAGAGAGAGGAGTAAGATAGAGGAAGAGGAGAGAGGAGGAAGAGAGAGGAGGAAGAGAGAGGAGGAATAGAGAGGAAGAGGAGAGAGGAGGAAGAGAGAAGAGGTAGAGAGAGGAGGAAGAGAGAGGAGGAAGAGAGAGGAGGAAGAGGGAGGAGGAAGATAGAGGAAGAAGAGAGAGGAGGAAGAGAGAGGAGGAAGAGAGACGAGGATGAGAGAGGAGGAAGAGAGAGGAGGAAGAGAGAGGAGAAAGAGAGAGGAGGAAGAGCGAGGAGGAAGAGAGAGAAGGAAGAGAGAGGAGGAAGAGAGAGGAGGAAGAGAGAGGAGGAAGAGACAGGAAGAGGAGACAGGAGGAAGAGAGAGCAGGAAGAGAGAGGAGGAAGAGAGAGGAGGAAGAGAGAGGCGGAAGAGGGAGGAGGAAGAGAGAGGAAGAGGAGAGAGGAGGAGCAGAGAGGAGGAAGAGAGAGGTGGAAGAGAGAGGAGGAAAAGAGAGGAAGAGGAGAGAGAAAGAGGAGAGGGGAGGAAGAGAGAGGAGGAAGAGAGAGGAAGAGGAGAGAGGAGGAAGAGAGAGGAGGAAGAGAGAGGAGGAAGATAGAGGAAGAGGAGAGAGGAGGAAGAGAGAGCAGGAAGAATAGAAGAAGAGGAGAGAGGAGGAAGATTGTGTTGGAAGAGAGTGGAGGAAGAGTGAGGAGGAAAAGAGACGAAGATGAGAGAGGAGCAAGAGTGAGGAGGAAGAGAGAGGAGGAAGATAGAGGAAGAGGAGAGAGGAGGAAGAGAGAGCAGGAAGAGAGAAGAAGAGGAGAGAGGAGGAAGATTGTGTTGGAAGAGAGTGGAGGAAGAGTGAGGAGGAAAAGAGACGAGGATGAGAGAGGAGCAAGAGTGAGGAGGAAGAGAGAGGAGGAAGAGAGAGGAGCAAGAGTGAGGAGGAAGAGAGATAAGGAGGATAGAGGAGGAAGAGAGAGGAGGAAGAGAGAGGAGGAAGAGAGAGGAGGAAGAGAGATGAGGAGGATAGAGGAGGAAGAGAGAGGAGGAAGAGAGAGGAAGAGGAGAGAAGAGGAAGAGAGAGGAGGAATTGAGAGGAGGAAGAGAGAGGAGGAAGAGAGAGGAGGAAGAGAGACGAGAATGAGAGAGGAGGAAGAGAGAGGAGGAAGAGAGAGGAAGAGGGGAGAGGAGGAAGAGAGAGGAGGAAGAGAGACGAGGATGAGAGAGGAGGAAGAGAGAGGAGGAAGAGAGAGGAGGAAGAGAGAGGAGGAAGAGCGAGGAGGAAGAGAGAGGAGGAAGAGAGAGGAGGAAGAGAGAGGAAGAGGAGAGAGGAGGAAGAGAGAGCAGGAAGAGAGAGGAGGAAGAGAGAGGAGGAAGAGAGAGGAAGAGGAGAGAGGAGGATGAGAGAGGAGGAAGAGAGACGAGGATTAGAGAGGAGGAAGAGAGATGAGGAAGAGAGAGGAGGAAGAGAGAGGAGGAAGAGAGAGGAGGAAGAGAGAGGAAGAGGAGAAGGGAGGAGCAGAGAGGAGGAAGAGAGAGGTGGAAGAGAGAGGAGGAAAAGAGAGTAAGAGGAGAGAGGAGGAAGAGAGAGGAAGAGGAGAGAGGAGGAAGAGAGAGCAGGAAGAGAGAAGAAGAGGAGAGAGGAGGAAGATTGTGTTGGAAGAGAGTGGAGGAAGAGTGAGGAGGAAAAGAGACGAGGATGAGAGAGGAGCAAGAGTGAGGAGGAAGAGAGAGGAGGAAGATAGAGGAAGAGGAGAGAGGAGGAAGAGAGAGGAGGAAGACAGAGGAGGAAGAGAGAGAGACGAGAGAAGAGGAAGCGAGAGGAGGAAGAGAGAGGCGGAAGAGAGAGGAGGAAGAGATAGGAAGAGAAGAGAGGAGGAGGAAGAGAGGTGAAAAAGAGAGAGGAGGAAGAGAGAGAAGGAAGAGTAAGGAAGAGGAGAGAGGAGGAAGAGAGAGGAGGAAGAGAGATAAAGGAGAGGAAGAGGTGAGAGGAGGAATTGAGAGGAGGAAGAGAGAGGAGGAAGAGAGAGGATGAGGAGAGAGGAGGAAGAGAGAGGAGGAAGAGACACGAGGATGAGAGAGGAGGAAGAGAGAGGAGGAAGAGAGAGGAAGAAGAGAGAGGAGGAAGAGAGAGGAGGAAGAGAGAGGAGGAAGAGAGAGGAGGAAGAGAGAGGAAGAGGAGAGAGAAGGAGGAGAGGGGAGGAAGACAGCGGAGGAAGAGAGGGGAGGAAGAGAGAGGAAGAGGAGAGAGGAGGAAGGTACAGGAGGAAGAGAGACGAGGATGAGAGAGGAGGAAGAGAGAGGAGGAAGAGAGAGGAGGAAGAGAGAGGAGGAAGAGAGATGAGGAGGAGAGAGGAGGAAGAGAGAGGAGGAAGACAGAGGAGGAGGAGAGAGGAGGAAGAGAGAGGAGGAAGAGAGAGGAGCAAGAGTGAGGAGGAAGAGAGAGGAAGACGAGAGAGGAGGAGGAGAGAGGAGGAAGAGAGAGGAGGAAGAGAGAGGAGGAAGAGAGAAGAGGAAGAGAGAGGAGGAAGAGAGACGAGGAAGAGACAGGAAGAGGAGAGACGAGGAAGAGAGAGGAGGAAGAGAGACGAGGAAGAGAGAGGAGGAAGAGAGAGGAGGAAGAGAGAGGGCGAGGAGAGAGGAGGATGAGAGAGGAGGAAGAGAGAGGAGGAAGAGAGAGGAGGAAGAGAGATGAGGAAGAGTGATGAGAGGACAGAGGAGGAAGAGAGAGGAGGAAGAGAGAGGAGGAAGGGAGATGAGAGGAGAGAAGAGGAAGAGAGAGGAGGAAGAGAGAGGAGGAAGAGAGAAGAGGAAGAGAGAGGAGGAAGAGAGAGGAGGAAGAGAGAGTAAGAGGACAGAGAAGGAAGAGGGGGGGGAAGAGAGAGGAGGAAGAAAGAACCGGAAGAGAGAGGAGGAAGAGAGACGAGGATGAGAGAGGAGTAAGAGTGAGTAGTAAGAGAGAGGAAGAGGAGAGAGGAGGAAGAGAGAGGAGGAAGAGAGAGGAGGAAGAGAGAGAGGAGAGAAGAGGAAGCGAGAGGAGGAAGAGAGAGGAAGAGGAGAGAGGAGGAAGGGAGAAGAGGAAGAGAGAGGAGGAAGAGAGAGGACGAAGAGAGAGGAGGAAGAGAGAGGAAGAGGAGAGAGGAGGATCAGAGAGGAGGAAGAGAGAGGTGGAAGAGAGAGGAGGAAGATAGAGGAAGAAGAGAGAGGAAGAAGAGAGAGGAGGAAGAGAGAGGAGGAAGAGAGAGGAAGAGGAGAGGGAAGGAGGAGAGGAGGAAGAGGGAGTTAGAAGAGAGAGGAGGAAGAGAGAGGAGGAAGAGAGAGGAGGAAGAGAGAGGAAGAGGAGAGAGGAGGAAGAGAGAGGAGGAAGAGGAGGAGGAAAAGAGAGGAGGAAGAGACAGGAAGAGGAGAGAGGAGGAAGAGAGCGGAGGAAGAGATAGTAGGAAGAGAGAGGAGTAAGAGAGAGGAAGTGGAGAGAGAGTGTGAGAGAGGATGAAGAGAGACGAGGATGAGAGAGGAGGAAGAGAGTGGAGGAAGAGAGAGGAAAAAGAGAGATGAGGAAGAGAGAGGAGGAATAGAGAGGAGGAAGAGAAAGGTGGAAGAGAGATGAGAGGAGATAGGAGGAAGAGAGAGGAGGATGAGAGAGGAGGAAGAGTGAAGATAGAGAGGAGGAAGAGAGAGGAGGAAGAGAGAGGAGGAAGAGAGAGGAAGAGGAGAGAGGACGAAGAGAGAGGACGAAGAGATAGGAGGAAGAGAGAGGAGGAAGAGAGAAGAGGAAGAGAGAGGAGGAAGAGAGAGGAGGAAGAGAGAGGAAGAGGAGAGAGGAGGAAGAGAGAGAGGAGAGAAGAGGAAGCGAGAGGAGGAAGAGAGAGGAAGAGGAGAGAGGAGGAGCAGAGAGGAAGAAGAGAGAGGTGGAAGAGAGAGGAGGAAGAGAGAGGAGGAAGAGAGAGGAAGAGGAGAGGGAAGGAGGAGAGAGGAGGAAGAGAGAGGAGGAAGAGAGAGGAGGAAGAGAGAGGAGGAAGAGAGAGGAGGAAGAGAGAAGAAGAGGAGAGAGGATGAGGAGAGAAGAGGAAGAGACAGGAGGAAGAGAGACGAGGTTGAGAGAGGAGCAAGAGTGAGGAGTAAGAGAGAGTATGAGGAGAGAGGAGGAAGAGAGAGGAGGAAGAGAGAAGAGGAAGAGAGAGAGGAGAGAAGAGGAAGCGAGAGGAGGAAGAGAGAGGAAGAGGAGAGAGGAGGAAGGGAGAAGAGGAAGAGAGAGGAAGAGGAGAGAGGAGGAGCAGAGAGGAAGAAGAGAGAGGAGGAAGAGAGAGGAGGAAAAGAGAGGAAGAGGAGAGGGAAGGACGAGAGAGGAGGAAGAGAGAGGAGGAAGAGAGAGGAGGAAGAGAGAGGAGGAAGAGAGAGGAAGAGGAGAGAGGATGAGGAGAGAGGAGGAAGAGAGAGGAGGAAGAGAGACGAGGATGAGAGAGGAGGAGGAGAGAGGAGGAAGAGAGAGGAGGAGCAGAGAGGAGGAAGAGATAGGAGGAAGAGAGAGGAGGAAGAGAGAGGAGGAAGGGAGAGGAAGAGGAGAGAGGAGGAGGAGAAATGAGGAAGAGAGAGGAGGAAGAGAGAGGAGGAAGAGAGAGGAGGAAGAGAGAGGAGGAAGAGAGAGGAAGAGGAGAGAGGAGGAAGAGAGAGGAGGAAGAGAGGAGGATGAGAGAGGAGGATGAGAGAGGAGGAAGATTAAGGAAGAGGAGTGAGGAGGAGGAGAGAGGAGGCAGAGAGAGGAGCAAGAGTGAGGAGGAAGAGAGATGAGGAGGATAGAGGAGGAGGAGAGAGGAGGCAGAGAGAGGAGCAAGAGTGAGGAGGAAGAGAGATGAGGAGGATAGAGGAGGAAGAGAGAGGAGGAAGAGAGAGGAGGAAGAGTGAGGAGGAAGAGAGAGGAGGAAGAGAGATGAGGAATAGAGAGGAGGAAGAGAGAGGAGGAAGAGAGAGGAAGAGGAGAGAGGAGGAAGAGAGAGGAGGATGAGAGAGGAGGAAGAGAGTCGAGGATGAGAGAGGAGCAAGAGTGAGGAGTAAGAGAGAGGAAGAGGAGAGAGGAGGAAGAGAGAGGAGGAAGAGAGAAGAGGAAGAGAGAGAGGAGAGAAGAGGAAGCGAGAGGAGGAAGAGAGAGGAAGAGGAGAGAGGAGGAAGGGAGAAGAGGAAGAGAGAGGAAGAAGAGAGAGAAGGAAGAGAGAGGAGGAAGAGAGAGGAAGAGGAGAGATGAGGAAGAGAGAGGAGGAAGAGGGAGTTAGAAGAGAGAGGAGGAAGAGAGAGGAGGAAGAGAGAGGAGGAAGAGAGAGGAAGAGGAGAGAGGAGGAAGAGAGAGGAGGAAGAGAGACGAGGATGACAGAGGAGGAAGAGAGAGGAGGAAAAGAGAGGAGGAAGAGACAGGAAGAGGAGAGAGGAGGAAGAGAGCGGAGGAAGAGAGAGTAGGAAGAGAGAGGAGTAAGAGAGAGGAAGTGGAGAGAGAGGGTGAGAGAGGATGAAGAGAGACGAGGATGAGAGAGAAGGAATAGTGTGTAGGAAGAGAGAGGAGGAAGAGAGAGGAGGAAGAGAGAGGAGGAATCGAGAGGAAGAGGAGAGAGGAGGAAGAGAGAGGAGGAAGAGAGAGGAGGAAGAGAGAGGAAGAGGAGAGAGGATGAAGAGAGAAGAGGATGAGAGTGGAGGAAGAGACAGAGAAGAGAAGAGGAAGCGAGAGGAGGAAGAGAGAGGAAGAGGAGAGAGGAGGAAGGTAGAAGAGGAAGAGAGAGGAAGAGAGGAGAGGAGGAGCAGAGAGGAAGAAGAGAGAGGTGGAAGAGAGAGGAGGAAGAGAGATGAGAGGAGAGAGGAGGAAGAGGGAGGAGGATGAGAGAGGAGGAAGAGTGAAGAGGAAGAGAGAGGAGGAAGATAGAGGAAGAAGAGAGAGGAAGAAGAGAGAGGAGGAAGAGAGAGGAGGAAGGCAGAGGAGGAAGAGAGAGGAAGAGGAGAGGGAAGGAGGAGAGGAGGAAGAGGGAGTTAGAAGAGAGAGGAGGAAGAGAGAGGAGCAAGAGTGAGGAGTAAGAGAGAGTAAGAGGAGAGAGGAGGAAGAGAGAGGAGGAAGAGAGAAGAGGAAGAGAGAGAGGAGAGTAGAGGAAGCGAGAGGAGGAAGAGAGAGGAAGAGGAGAGAGGAGGAAGGGAGAAGAGGAAGAGAGAGGAAGAGGAGAGAGGAGGAGCAGAGAGGAAGAAGAGACAGGAGGAAGAGAGAGGAGGAAGAGAGAGGAAGAGGAGAGGGAAGGACGAGAGAGGAGGAAGAGAGAGGAGGAAGAGAGAGGACGAAGAGAGAGGAGGAAGAGACTGGAGGAAGATAGACGAGTATGAGAGAGGAGGAGGAGAGAGGAGGAAGAGAGAGGAGGAAGGGAGAGGAACAGGAGAGAGGAGGAGGAGAAATGAGGAAGAGAGAGGAGGAAGAGAGAGGAGGAAGAGAGAGGAGGAAGAGAGAGGAGGAAGAGAGAGGAAGAGGATAGAGGAGGAAGAGAGAGGAGGAAGAGAGGAGGATGAGAGAGGAGGATGAGAGAGGAGGAATATAGAGGAAGAGGAGTGAGGAGGATGAGAGAGGAGGAAGAGAGAGGAGCAAGAGTGAGGAGGAAGAGAGATGAGGAGGATAGAGGAGGAAGAGAGAGGAGGAAGAGAGAGGAGGAAGAGAGAGGAGGAAGAGAGAGGAGGAGGATAGAGGAGGAAGAGAGAGGAGGAAGAGAGAGGAAGAGGAGAGAAGAGGAAGAGAGAGGAGGAAGAGAGAGGAAGAGGAGAGAGGAGGATGAGAGAGGAGGAAGGGAGAGGATGAAGACAGAAGGAAGAGGAGAGAGGAGGAAGAGAGAAGAGGAAGAGAGAGGAGGAAGAGAGAGGAGGAAGAGAGAGGAGGAATAGAGAGGAAGAGGAGAGAGAAGGAAGACAGAGGAGGAAGAGAGAGGAAGAGGAGAGAGGAAGAGGAGAGAGGAGGAAGAGAGAGGTGGAAGATAGAGGAGGAAGAGATTGGAGGAAGAGACAGGAAGAGGAGAGAGGAGGATGAGAGAGGAGGAAGAGAGAGGAGGGTGAGAGAGGAGGAAGAGAGACGAGGATGAGAGAGGAGGAAGAGAGAGGAGGAAGATAGAGGAAAAATAAAGAGGAGGAAGAAAGCGGAGGAAGAGAGAGGAGGAAGAGAGAGGAGGAAGAGAGATGAGAGGTGAGAGGAGGAAGAGAGAGGAGGAACAGAGAGGAGAGGAGAGAGGAGGAAGAGAGAGGAGGAAGAGAGATGAGGAAGAGTGAAGAGGAAGAGAGAGGAGGAAGGGAGAGGAATAGGAGAGAGGAGGAGGAGAAATGAGGAAGAGAGAAGAGGAAGAGAGAGGAGGAAGAGAGAGCAGGAAGAGAGAGGAGGAAGAGAGAGGAAGAGAGAGGAGGAAGAGAGGAGGATGAGAGAGGAGGATGAGAGAGGAGGAAGATAGAGGAAGAGGAGTGAGGAGGAGGAGAGAGGAGGAAGAGAGAGGAGCAAGAGTGAGGAGGAAGAGAGATGAGGAGGATATAGGAGGAAGACAGAGGAGGAAGAGAGAGGAGGAAGAGAGATGAGGAGGTTAGAGGAGGAAGAAAGAGGAGGAAGAGAGAGGAGGAAGAGCGAGGAGGAAGAGAGAGAAGGAAGAGAGAGGAGGAAGAGAGAGGAAGAAGAGAGAGGAGGAAGAGAGAGGAAGAGGAGAGAGGAAGAGGAGAGAGGAGGAAGAGAGAGGTGGAAGAGAGAGGAGGAAGAGAGAGGAAGAAGAGAGAGGAGGAAGAGAGAGGAGGAAGGGAGAGGAATAGGAGAGAGGAGGAGGAGAAATGAGGAAGAGAGAAGAGGAAGAGAGAGGAGGAAGAGAGAGCAGGAAGAGAGAGGAGGAAGAGAGAGGAAGAGAGAGGAGGAAGAGAGGAGGATGAGAGAGGAGGATGAGAGAGGAGGAAGATAGAGGAAGAGGAGTGAGGAGGAGGAGAGAGGAGGAAGAGAGAGGAGCAAGAGTGAGGAGGAAGAGAGATGAGGAGGATAGAGGAGGAAGACAGAGGAGGAAGAGAGAGGAGGAAGAGAGATGAGGAGGTTAGAGGAGGAAGAAAGAGGAGGAAGAGAGAGGAGGAAGAGCGAGGAGGAAGAGAGAGAAGGAAGAGAGAGGAGGAAGAGAGAGGAGGAAGAGAGAGGAGGACGAGAGAGGAGGAAGAGAGAGGAGGAAGAGGGAGGATGAAGAGAGAGGAAGAGGAGAGAGGAGGAGCAGAGAGGAGGAAGAGAGAGGTGGAAGAGAGAGGAGGAAAAGAGAGGAAGAGGAGAGAGAAGGAGGAGAGGGGAGGAAGAGAGAGGAGGAAGAGAGAGGAAGAGGAGAGTGGAGGAAGAGAGAGGAGGAAGAGAGAGGAGGAAGATAGAGGAAGAGGAGAGAGGAGGAAGAGAGAGCAGGAAGAGAGAAGAAGAGGAGAGAGGAGGAAGATTGTGTTGGAAGAGAGAGGAGGAAGAGAGAGGAGGAAAAGAGACGAGGATGAGAGAGGAGCAAGAGTGAGGAGGAAGAGAGAGGAGTAAGATAGAGGAAGAGGAGAGAGGAGGAAGAGAGAGGAGGAAGAGAGAGGAGGAATAGAGAGGAAGAGGAGAGAGGAGGAAGAGAGAAGAGGTAGAGAGAGGAGGAAGAGAGAGGAGGAAGAGAGAGGAGGAAGAGGGAGGAGGAAGATAGAGGAAGAAGAGAGAGGAGGAAGAGAGAGGAGGAAGAGAGACGAGGATGAGAGAGGAGGAAGAGAGAGGAGGAAGAGAGAGGAGAAAGAGAGAGGAGGAAGAGCGAGGAGGAAGAGAGAGAAGGAAGAGAGAGGAGGAAGAGAGAGGAGGAAGAGAGAGGAGGAAGAGACAGGAAGAGGAGACAGGAGGAAGAGAGAGCAGGAAGAGAGAGGAGGAAGAGAGAGGAGGAAGAGAGAGGCGGAAGAGGGAGGAGGAAGAGAGAGGAAGAGGAGAGAGGAGGAGCAGAGAGGAGGAAGAGAGAGGTGGAAGAGAGAGGAGGAAAAGAGAGGAAGAGGAGAGAGAAAGAGGAGAGGGGAGGAAGAGAGAGGAGGAAGAGAGAGGAAGAGGAGAGAGGAGGAAGAGAGAGGAGGAAGAGAGAGGAGGAAGATAGAGGAAGAGGAGAGAGGAGGAAGAGAGAGCAGGAAGAATAGAAGAAGAGGAGAGAGGAGGAAGATTGTGTTGGAAGAGAGTGGAGGAAGAGTGAGGAGGAAAAGAGACGAAGATGAGAGAGGAGCAAGAGTGAGGAGGAAGAGAGAGGAGGAAGATAGAGGAAGAGGAGAGAGGAGGAAGAGAGAGCAGGAAGAGAGAAGAAGAGGAGAGAGGAGGAAGATTGTGTTGGAAGAGAGTGGAGGAAGAGTGAGGAGGAAAAGAGACGAGGATGAGAGAGGAGCAAGAGTGAGGAGGAAGAGAGAGGAGGAAGAGAGAGGAGCAAGAGTGAGGAGGAAGAGAGATAAGGAGGATAGAGGAGGAAGAGAGAGGAGGAAGAGAGAGGAGGAAGAGAGATGAGGAGGATAGAGGAGGAAGAGAGAGGAGGAAGAGAGAGGAAGAGGAGAGAAGAGGAAGAGAGAGGAGGAATTGAGAGGAGGAAGAGAGAGGAGGAAGAGAGAGGAGGAAGAGAGACGAGAATGAGAGAGGAGGAAGAGAGAGGAGGAAGAGAGAGGAGGAAGAGAGAGGAAGAGGGGAGAGGAGGAAGAGAGAGGAGGAAGAGAGACGAGGATGAGAGAGGAGGAAGAGAGAGGAGGAAGAGAGAGGAGGAAGAGAGAGGAGGAAGAGCGAGGAGGAAGAGAGAGGAGGAAGAGAGAGGAGGAAGAGAGAGGAAGAGGAGAGAGGAGGAAGAGAGAGCAGGAAGAGAGAGGAGGAAGAGAGAGGAGGAAGAGAGAGGAAGAGGAGAGAGGAGGATGAGAGAGGAGGAAGAGAGACGAGGATTAGAGAGGAGGAAGAGAGATGAGGAAGAGAGAGGAGGAAGAGAGAGGAGGAAGAGAGAGGAGGAAGAGAGAGGAAGAGGAGAAGGGAGGAGCAGAGAGGAGGAAGAGAGAGGTGGAAGAGAGAGGAGGAAAAGAGAGTAAGAGGAGAGAGGAGGAAGAGAGAGGAAGAGGAGAGAGGAGGAAGAGAGAGGAGGAAGATAGAGGAAGAGAGGAGAGGAGGAAGAGAGAGGAGGAAGAGAGAGGAAGAGGAGAGAGGAGGAAGAGAGAGCAGGAAGAGAGAGGAGGAAGAGAGAGGAGGAAGAGAGAGGAAGAGGAGAGAGGAGGATGAGAGAGGAGGAAGAGAGACGAGGATTAGAGAGGAGGAAGAGAGAGGAGGAAGAGAGAGGAGGAAGAGAGAGGAGGAAGAGAGAGGAGGAAGAGAGAGGAAGAGGAGAAGGGAGGAGCAGAGAGGAGGAAGAGAGAGGTGGAAGAGAGAGGAGGAAAAGAGAGTAAGACGAGAGAGGAGGAAGAGAGAGGAAGAGGAGAGAGGAGGAAGAGAGAGGAGGAAGATAGAGGAAGAGGAGAGAGGAGGAAGAGAGAGCAGGAAGAGAGAAGAAGAGGAGAGAGGAGGAAGATTGTGTTGGAAGAGAGTGGAGGAAGAGTGAGGAGGAAAAGAGACGAGGATGAGAGAGGAGCAAGAGTGAGGAGGAAGAGAGAGGAGGAAGATAGAGGAAGAGGAGAGAAGAGGAAGAGAGAGGAGGAAGACAGAGGAGGAAGAGAGAGAGACGAGAGAAGAGGAAGCGAGAGGAGGAAGAGAGAGGCGGAAGAGAGAGGAGGAAGAGATAGGAAGAGAAGAGAGGAGGAGGAAGAGAGGTGAAAAAGAGAGAGGAGGAAGAGAGAGAAGGAAGAGTAAGGAAGAGGAGAGAGGAGGAAGAGAGAGGAGGAAGAGAGATAAAGGAGAGGAAGAGGTGAGAGGAGGAATTGAGAGGAGGAAGAGAGAGGAGGAAGAGAGAGGATGAGGAGAGAGGAGGAAGAGAGAGGAGGAAGAGACACGAGGGTGAGAGAGGAGGAAGAGAGAGGAGGAAGAGAGAGGAAGAAGAGAGAGAAGGAAGAGAGAGGAGGAAGAGAGAGGAGGAAGAGAGAGGAGGAAGAGAGAGGAAGAGGAGAGAGAAGGAGGAGAGGGGAGGAAGACAGCGGAGGAAGAGAGGGGAGGAAGAGAGAGGAAGAGGAGAGAGGAGGAAGGGACAGGAGGAAGAGAGACGAGGATGAGAGAGGAGGAAGAGAGAGGAGGAAGAGAGAGGAGGAAGAGAGAGGAGGAAGAGAGATGAGGAGGAGAGAGGAGGAAGAGAGAGGAGGAAGACAGAGGAGGAGGAGAGAGGAGGAAGAGAGAGGAGGAAGAGAGAGGAGCAAGAGTGAGGAGGAAGAGAGAGGAAGACGAGAGAGGAGGAGGAGAGAGGAGGAAGAGAGAGGAGGAAGAGAGAGGAGGAAGAGAGAAGAGGAAGAGAGAGGAGGAAGAGAGACGAGGAAGAGACAGGAAGAGGAGAGACGAGGAAGAGAGAGGAGGAAGAGAGACGAGGAAGAGAGAGGAGGAAGAGAGAGGAGGAAGAGAGAGGGAGAGGAGAGAGGAGGATGAGAGAGGAGGAAGAGAGAGGAGGAAGAGAGAGGAGGAAGAGAGATGAGGAAGAGTGATGAGAGGACAGAGGAGGAAGAGAGAGGAGGAAGAGAGAGGAGGAAGAGAGATGAGAGGAGAGAAGAGGAAGAGAGAGGAGGAAGAGAGAGGAGGAAGAGAGAAGAGGAAGAGAGAGGAGGAAGAGAGAGGAGGAAGAGAGAGTAAGAGGACAGAGAAGGAAGAGGGGGGGGAAGAGAGAGGAGGAAGAAAGAACCGGAAGAGAGAGGAGGAAGAGAGAGGAGGAAGAGAGAGGAGGAGGAGAGAGGAGGAAGAGAGAGGAGGAAGAGAGAGGAAGAGGAGAGAGGAGGAAGAGAGAGCAGGAAGAGAGAGGAGGAAGAGAGACGAGGATGAGAGAGGAGTAAGAGTGAGTAGTAAGAGAGAGGAAGAGGAGAGAGGAGGAAAAGAGAGGAGGAAGAGAGAGGAGGAAGAGAGAGAGGAGAGAAGAGGAAGCGAGAGGAGGAAGAGAGAGGAAGAGGAGAGAGGAGGAAGGGAGAAGAGGAAGAGAGAGGAGGAAGAGAGAGGACGAAGAGAGAGGAGGAAGAGAGAGGAAGAGGAGAGAGGAGGATCAGAGAGGAGGAAGAGAGAGGTGGAAGAGAGAGGAGGAAGATAGAGGAAGAAGAGAGAGGAAGAAGAGAGAGGAGGAAGAGAGAGGAGGAAGAGAGAGGAAGAGGAGAGGGAAGGAGGAGAGGAGGAAGAGGGAGTTAGAAGAGAGAGGAGGAAGAGAGAGGAGGAAGAGAGAGGAGGAAGAGAGAGGAAGAGGAGAGAGGAGGAAGAGAGAGGAGGAAGAGGAGGAGGAAAAGAGAGGTGGAAGAGACAGGAAGAGGAGAGAGGAGGAAGAGAGCGGAGGAAGAGATAGTAGGAAGAGAGAGGAGTAAGAGAGAGGAAGTGGAGAGAGAGTGTGAGAGAGGATGAAGAGAGACGAGGATGAGAGAGGAGGAAGAGAGTGGAGGAAGAGAGAGGAAAAAGAGAGATGAGGAAGAGAGAGGAGGAATAGAGAGGAGGAAGAGAAAGGTGGAAGAGAGATGAGAGGAGATAGGAGGAAGAGAGAGGAGGATGAGAGAGGAGGAAGAGTGAAGATAGAGAGGAGGAAGAGAGAGGAGGAAGAGAGAGGAGGAAGAGAGAGGAAGAGGAGAGAGGACGAAGAGAGAGGAGGAAGAGATAGGAGGAAGAGAGAGGAGGAAGAGAGAAGAGGAAGAGAGAGCAGGAAGAGAGAAGAGGAAGAGAGAGGAGGAAGAAAGAGGAGGAAGAGAGAGTAAGAGGACAGAGAAGGAAGAGGGGGGGGAAGAGAGAGGAGGAAGAAAGAACCGGAAGAGAGAGGAGGAAGAGAGAGGAGGAAGAGAGAGGAGGAGGAGAGAGGAGGAAGAGAGAGGAGGAAGAGAGAGGAAGAGGAGAGAGGAGGAAGAGAGAGCAGGAAGAGAGAGGAGGAAGAGAGACGAGGATGAGAGAGGAGTAAGAGTGAGTAGTAAGAGAGAGGAAGAGGAGAGAGGAGGAAAAGAGAGGAGGAAGAGAGAGGAGGAAGAGAGAGAGGAGAGAAGAGGAAGCGAGAGGAGGAAGAGAGAGGAAGAGGAGAGAGGAGGAAGGGAGAAGAGGAAGAGAGAGGAGGAAGAGAGAGGACGAAGAGAGAGGAGGAAGAGAGAGGAAGAGGAGAGAGGAGGATCAGAGAGGAGGAAGAGAGAGGTGGAAGAGAGAGGAGGAAGATAGAGGAAGAAGAGAGAGGAAGAAGAGAGAGGAGGAAGAGAGAGGAGGAAGAGAGAGGAAGAGGAGAGGGAAGGAGGAGAGGAGGAAGAGGGAGTTAGAAGAGAGAGGAGGAAGAGAGAGGAGGAAGAGAGAGGAGGAAGAGAGAGGAAGAGGAGAGAGGAGGAAGAGAGAGGAGGAAGAGGAGGAGGAAAAGAGAGGAGGAAGAGACAGGAAGAGGAGAGGGAAGGAGGAGAGAGGAGGAAGAGAGAGGAGGAAGAGAGAGGAGGAAGAGAGAGGAGGAAGAGAGAGGAGGAAGAGAGAGGAAGAGGAGAGGGAAGGAGGAGAGAGGAGGAAGAGAGAGGAGGAAGAGAGAGGAGGAAGAGAGAGGAGGAAGAGAGAGGAGGAAGAGAGAAGAAGAGGAGAGAGGATGAGGAGAGAAGAGGAAGAGACAGGAGGAAGAGAGACGAGGTTGAGAGAGGAGCAAGAGTGAGGAGTAAGAGAGAGTATGAGGAGAGAGGAGGAAGAGAGAGGAGGAAGAGAGAAGAGGAAGAGAGAGAGGAGAGAAGAGGAAGCGAGAGGAGGAAGAGAGAGGAAGAGGAGAGAGGAGGAAGGGAGAAGAGGAAGAGAGAGGAAGAGGAGAGAGGAGGAGCAGAGAGGAAGAAGAGAGAGGAGGAAGAGAGAGGAGGAAAAGAGAGGACGAGGAGAGGGAAGGACGAGAGAGGAGGAAGAGAGAGGAGGAAGAGAGAGGAGGAAGAGAGAGGAAGAGGAGAGAGGATGAGGAGAGAGGAGGAAGAGAGAGGAGGAAGAGAGACGAGGATGAGAGAGGAGGAGGAGAGAGGAGGAAGAGAGAGGAGGAGCAGAGAGGAGGAAGAGATAGGAGGAAGAGAGAGGAGGAAGAGAGAGGAGGAAGAGAGAGGAAGAGGAGAGAGGAGGAAGAGAGAGGAGGAAGAGAGGAGGATGAGAGAGGAGGATGAGAGAGGAGGAAGATTAAGGAAGAGGAGTGAGGAGGAGGAGAGAGGAGGCAGAGAGAGGAGCAAGAGTGAGGAGGAAGAGAGATGAGGAGGATAGAGGAGGAAGAGAGAGGAGGAAGAGAGAGGAGGAAGAGTGAGGAGGAAGAGAGAGGAGGAAGAGAGATGAGGAATAGAGAGGAGGAAGAGAGAGGAGGAAGAGAGAGGAAGAGGAGAGAGGAGGAAGAGAGAGGAGGATGAGAGAGGAGGAAGAGAGTCGAGGATGAGAGAGGAGCAAGAGTGAGGAGTAAGAGAGAGGAAGAGGAGAGAGGAGGAAGAGAGAGGAGGAAGAGAGAAGAGGAAGAGAGAGAGGAGAGAAGAGGAAGCGAGAGGAGGAAGAGAGAGGAAGAGGAGAGAGGAGGAAGGGAGACGAGGAAGAGAGAGGAAGAAGAGAGAGGAGGAAGAGAGAGGAGGAAGAGAGAGGAAGAGGAGAGATGAGGAAGAGAGAGGAGGAAGAGGGAGTTAGAAGAGAGAGGAGGAAGAGAGAGGAGGAAGAGAGAGGAGGAAGAGAGAGGAAGAGGAGAGAGGAGGAAGAGAGAGGAGGAAGAGAGACGAGGATGACAGAGGAGGAAGAGAGAGGAGGAAAAGAGAGGAGGAAGAGACAGGAAGAGGAGAGAGGAGGAAGAGAGCGGAGGAAGAGAGAGTAGGAAGAGAGAGGAGTAAGAGAGAGGAAGTGGAGAGAGAGGGTGAGAGAGGATGAAGAGAGACGAGGATGAGAGAGAAGGAATAGTGTGTAGGAAGAGAGAGGAGGAAGAGAGAGGAGGAAGAGAGAGGAGGAATCGAGAGGAAGAGGAGAGAGGAGGAAGAGAGAGGAGGAAGAGAGAGGAGGAAGAGAGAGGAAGAGGAGAGAGGATGAAGAGAGAAGAGGATGAGAGTGGAGGAAGAGACAGAGGAGAGAAGAGGAAGCGAGAGGAGGAAGAGAGAGGAAGAGGAGAGAGGAGGAAGGTAGAAGAGGAAGAGAGAGGAAGAGAGGAGAGGAGGAGCAGAGAGGAAGAAGAGAGAGGTGGAAGAGAGAGGAGGAAGAGAGATGAGAGGAGAGAGGAGGAAGAGGGAGGAGGATGAGAGAGGAGGAAGAGTGAAGAGGAAGAGAGAGGAGGAAGATAGAGGAAGAAGAGAGAGGAAGAAGAGAGAGGAGGAAGAGAGAGGAGGAAGGCAGAGGAGGAAGAGAGAGGAAGAGGAGAGGGAAGGAGGAGAGGAGGAAGAGGGAGTTAGAAGAGAGAGGAGGAAGAGAGAGGAGCATGAGTGAGGAGTAAGAGAGAGTAAGAGGAGAGAGGAGGAAGAGAGAGGAGGAAGAGAGAAGAGGAAGAGAGAGAGGAGAGTAGAGGAAGCGAGAGGAGGAAGAGAGAGGAAGAGGAGAGAGGAGGAAGGGAGAAGAGGAAGAGAGAGGAAGAGGAGAGAGGAGGAGCAGAGAGGAAGAAGAGACAGGAGGAAGAGAGAGGAGGAAGAGAGAGGAAGAGGAGAGGGAAGGACGAGAGAGGAGGAAGAGAGAGGAGGAAGAGAGAGGACGAAGAGAGAGGAGGAAGAGACTGGAGGAAGATAGACGAGTATGAGAGAGGAGGAGGAGAGAGGAGGAAGAGAGAGGAGGAAGGGAGAGGAACAGGAGAGAGGAGGAGGAGAAATGAGGAAGAGAGAGGAGGAAGAGAGAGGAGGAAGAGAGAGGAGGAAGAGAGAGGAGGAAGAGAGAGGAAGAGGATAGAGGAGGAAGAGAGAGGAGGAAGAGAGGAGGATGAGAGAGGAGGATGAGAGAGGAGGAATATAGAGGAAGAGGAGTGAGGAGGATGAGAGAGGAGGAAGAGAGAGGAGCAAGAGTGAGGAGGAAGAGAGATGAGGAGGATAGAGGAGGAAGAGAGAGGAGGAAGAGAGAGGAGGAAGAGAGAGGAGGAAGAGAGAGGAGGAGGATAGAGGAGGAAGAGAGAGGAGGAAGAGAGAGGAAGAGGAGAGAAGAGGAAGAGAGAGGAGGAAGAGAGAGGAAGAGGAGAGAGGAGGATGAGAGAGGAGGAAGGGAGAGGATGAAGACAGAAGGAAGAGGAGAGAGGAGGAAGAGAGAAGAGGAAGAGAGAGGAGGAAGAGAGAGGAGGAAGAGAGAGGAGGAATAGAGAGGAAGAGGAGAGAGAAGGAAGACAGAGGAGGAAGAGAGAGGAAGAGGAGAGAGGAAGAGGAGAGAGGAGGAAGAGAGAGGTGGAAGATAGAGGAGGAAGAGATTGGAGGAAGAGACAGGAAGAGGAGAGAGGAGGATGAGAGAGGAGGAAGAGAGAGGAGGGTGAGAGAGGAGGAAGAGAGACGAGGATGAGAGAGGAGGAAGAGAGAGGAGGAAGATAGAGGAAAAATAAAGAGGAGGAAGAAAGCGGAGGAAGAGAGAGGAGGAAGAGAGAGGAGGAAGAGAGATGAGAGGTGAGAGGAGGAAGAGAGAGGAGGAACAGAGAGGAGAGGAGAGAGGAGGAAGAGAGAGGAGGAAGAGAGATGAGGAAGAGTGAAGAGGAAGAGAGAGGAGGAAGGGAGAGGAATAGGAGAGAGGAGGAGGAGAAATGAGGAAGAGAGAAGAGGAAGAGAGAGGAGGAAGAGAGAGCAGGAAGAGAGAGGAGGAAGAGAGAGGAAGAGAGAGGAGGAAGAGAGGAGGATGAGAGAGGAGGATGAGAGAGGAGGAAGATAGAGGAAGAGGAGTGAGGAGGAGGAGAGAGGAGGAAGAGAGAGGAGCAAGAGTGAGGAGGAAGAGAGATGAGGAGGATATAGGAGGAAGACAGAGGAGGAAGAGAGAGGAGGAAGAGAGATGAGGAGGTTAGAGGAGGAAGAAAGAGGAGGAAGAGAGAGGAGGAAGAGCGAGGAGGAAGAGAGAGAAGGAAGAGAGAGGAGGAAGAGAGAGGAAGAAGAGAGAGGAGGAAGAGAGAGGAAGAGGAGAGAGGAAGAGGAGAGAGGAGGAAGAGAGAGGTGGAAGAGAGAGGAGGAAGAGAGAGGAAGAAGAGAGAGGAGGAAGAGAGAGGAGGAAGGGAGAGGAATAGGAGAGAGGAGGAGGAGAAATGAGGAAGAGAGAAGAGGAAGAGAGAGGAGGAAGAGAGAGCAGGAAGAGAGAGGAGGAAGAGAGAGGAAGAGAGAGGAGGAAGAGAGGAGGATGAGAGAGGAGGATGAGAGAGGAGGAAGATAGAGGAAGAGGAGTGAGGAGGAGGAGAGAGGAGGAAGAGAGAGGAGCAAGAGTGAGGAGGAAGAGAGATGAGGAGGATAGAGGAGGAAGACAGAGGAGGAAGAGAGAGGAGGAAGAGAGATGAGGAGGTTAGAGGAGGAAGAAAGAGGAGGAAGAGAGAGGAGGAAGAGCGAGGAGGAAGAGAGAGAAGGAAGAGAGAGGAGGAAGAGAGAGGAGGAAGAGAGAGGAGGACGAGAGAGGAGGAAGAGAGAGGAGGAAGAGGGAGGATGAAGAGAGAGGAAGAGGAGAGAGGAGGAGCAGAGAGGAGGAAGAGAGAGGTGGAAGAGAGAGGAGGAAAAGAGAGGAAGAGGAGAGAGAAGGAGGAGAGGGGAGGAAGAGAGAGGAGGAAGAGAGAGGAAGAGGAGAGTGGAGGAAGAGAGAGGAGGAGAGAGAGGAGGAAGATAGAGGAAGAGGAGAGAGGAGGAAGAGAGAGCAGGAAGAGAGAAGAAGAGGAGAGAGGAGGAAGATTGTGTTGGAAGAGAGAGGAGGAAGAGAGAGGAGGAAAAGAGACGAGGATGAGAGAGGAGCAAGAGTGAGGAGGAAGAGAGAGGAGTAAGATAGAGGAAGAGGAGAGAGGAGGAAGAGAGAGGAGGAGAGAGAGGAGGAATAGAGAGGAAGAGGAGAGAGGAGGAAGAGAGAAGAGGTAGAGAGAGGAGGAAGAGAGAGGAGGAAGAGAGAGGAGGAAGAGGGAGGAGGAAGATAGAGGAAGAAGAGAGAGGAGGAAGAGAGAGGAGGAAGAGAGACGAGGATGAGAGA
>JASWHU010000463.1:0-65196 GCA_030819815.1 Strix occidentalis | reverse complement strand
CTGTGCCTGGGAAGCACAAGTGTTCACATTGCTTCGCAGAATCGCGTTTGTGCAGAAAACACTAACACTTGTTCAGAAGGAAAGAAAGCACAGAGCCCCAGATTTTATGTTGCCCTGGAGAGCTTGCAGAGCACTGGGGAAAGGCAGGCAGAGAATTCCCTGCTAGCACCTTCTCTGTGCCTGGGAAGGAGAAGTGTTCACATTGCTTCGCAGAATCGCGTTTGTGCAGAAAACACTAACACTTGTCCAGAAGGAAAGAAAGCACAGAGCCCCACATTTTATGTTGCCCTGGAGAGCTTGCAGAGCACTGGGGAAAAGCAGGCAGAGAATTCCCTGCTAGCACCTTCTCTGTGCCTGGAAAGCACAAGTGTTCACATTGCTTCGCAGAATCGCGTTTGTGCAGAAAACACTAACACTTGTTCAGAAGGAAAGAAAGCACAGAGCCCCAGATTTTCTGTTGCCCTGGAGAGCTTGCAGAGCACTGGGGAAAGGCAGGCAGAGAATTCCCTGCTAGCACCTTCTCTGTGCCTGGGAAGCACAAGTGTTCACATTGCTTCGCAGAATCGCGTTTGTGCAGAAAACACTAACACTTGTTCAGAAGGAAAGAAAGCACAGAGCCCCACATTTTATGTTGCCCTGGAGAGCTTGCAGAGCACTGGGGAAAAGCAGGCAGAGAATTCCCTGCTAGCACCTTCTCTGTGCCTGGGAAGCACAAGTGTTCACATTGCTTCGCAGAATCGTGTTTGTGCAGAAAACACTAACACTTGTTCAGAAGGAAAGAAAGCACAGAGCCCCACATTTTATGTTGTCCTGGAGAGCTTGCAGAGCACTGGGGAAAGGCAGGCAGAGAATTCCCTGCTAGCACCTTCTCTGTGCCTGGGAAGCACAAGTGTTCACATTGCTTCGCAGAATCGCGTTTGTGCAGAAAACACTAACACTTGTTCAGAAGGAAAGAAAGCCCAGAGCCCCACATTTTATGTTGCCCTGGAGAGCTTGCAGAGCACTGGGGAAAGGCAGGCAGAGAATTCCCTGCTAGCACCTTCTCTGTGCCTGGGAACTAAAAGTGTTCACATTGCTTCGCTGAATCGTGTTTGTGCAGAAAACACTAACACTTGTCCAGAACGAAAGAAAGCACAGAGCCCCAGATTTTATGTTGCCCTGGAGAGCTTGCAGAGCACTGGGGAAAGGCAGGCAGAGAATTCCCTGCTAGCACCTTCTCTGTGCCTGGGAAGCAGAAGTGTTCCCATTGCTTCGCAGAATCGTGTTTGTGCAGAAAACACTAACACTTGTTCAGAAGGAAAGAAAGCACAGAGCCCCAGATTTTATGTTGCCCTGGAGAGCTTGCAGAGCACTGGGGAAAGGCAGGCAGAGAATTCCCTGCTAGCACCTTCTCTGTGCCTGGGAAGCACAAGTGTTCACATTGCTTCGCAGAATCGCGTTTGTGCAGAAAACACTAACACTTGTTCAGAAGGAAAGAAAGCACAGAGCCCCAGATTTGATGTTGCCCTGGAGAGCTTGCAGAGCACTGGGGAAAAGCAGGCAGAGAATTCCCTGCTAGCACCTTCTCTGTGCCTGGGAAGCACAAGTGTTCCCATTGCTTCGCAGAATCGCGTTTGTGCAGAAAACACTAACACTTGTTCAGAAGGAAAGAAAGCACAGAGCCCCAGATTTTATGTTGCCCTGGAGAGCTTGCAGAGCACTGGGGAAAAGCAGGCAGAGAATTCCCTGCTAGCACCTTCTCTGTGCCTGGGAAGCACAAGTGTTCCCATTGCTTCGCAGAATCGCGTTTGTGCAGAAAACACTAACACTTGTTCAGAAGGAAAGAAAGCACAGAGCCCCACATTTTATGTTGCCCTGGAGAGCTTGCAGAGCACTGGGGAAAGGCAGGCAGAGAATTCCCTGCTAGCACCTTCTCTGTGCCTGGGAAGCACAAGTGTTCACATTGCTTCGCAGAATCGCGTTTGTGCAGAAAACACTAACACTTGTTCAGAAGGAAAGAAAGCACAGAGCCCCAGATTTTATGTTGCCCTGGAGAGCTTGCAGAGCACTGGGGAAAGGCAGGCAGAGAATTCCCTGCTAGCACCTTCTCTGTGCCTGGGAAGCACAAGTGTTCACATTGCTTCGCAGAATCGCGTTTGTGCAGAAAACACTAACACTTGTTCAGAAGGAAAGAAAGCACAGAGCCCCACATTTTATGTTGCCCTGGAGAGCTTGCAGAGCACTGGGGAAAGGCAGGCAGAGAATTCCCTGCTAGCACCTTCTCTGTGCCTGGGAAGCACAAGTGTTCACATTGCTTCGCAGAATCGCGTTTGTGCAGAAAACACTAACACTTGTTCAGAAGGAAAGAAAGCACAGAGCCCCAGATTTTATGTTGCCCTGGAGAGCTTGCAGAGCACTGGGGAAAGGCAGGCAGAGAATTCCCTGCTAGCACCTTCTCTGTGCCTGGGAAGCACAAGTGTTCACATTGCTTCGCAGAATCGCGTTTGTGCAGAAAACACTAACACTTGTCCAGAAGGAAAGAAAGCACAGAGCCCCAGATTTTATATTGCCCTGGAGAGCTTGCAGAGCACTGGGGAAAGGCAGGCAGAGAATTCCCTGCTAGCACCTTCTCTGTGCCTGGGAAGCACAAGTGTTCACATTGCTTCGCAGAATCGTGTTTGTGCAGAAAACACTAACACTTGTTCAGAAGGAAAGAAAGCACAGAGCCCCAGATTTTATGTTGCCCTGGAGAGCTTGCAGAGCACTGGGGAAAGGCAGGCAGAGAATCCCTGCTAGCACCTTCTCTGTGCCTGGGAAGCACAAGTGTTCACATTGCTTCGCAGAATCGCGTTTGTGCAGAAAACACTAACACTTGTTCAGAAGGAAAGAAAGCACAGAGCCCCAGATTTTATGTTGCCCTGGAGAGCTTGCAGAGCACTGGGGAAAAGCAGGCAGAGAATTCCCTGCTAGCACCTTCTCTGTGCCTGGGAAGCACAAGTGTTCCCATTGCTTCGCAGAATCGCGTTTGTGCAGAAAACACTAACACTTGTTCAGAAGGAAAGAAAGCACAGAGCCCCACATTTTATGTTGCCCTGGAGAGCTTGCAGAGCACTGGGGAAAAGCAGGCAGAGAATTCCCTGCTAGCACCTTCTCTGTGCCTGGGAAGGAGAAGTGTTCACATTGCTTCGCAGAATCGCGTTTGTGCAGAAAACACTAACACTTGTTCAGAAGGAAAGAAAGCACAGAGCCCCAGATTTTATGTTGCCCTGGAGAGCTTGCAGAGCACTGGGGAAAGGCAGGCAGAGAATTCCCTGCTAGCACCTTCTCTGTGCCTGGGAAGCACAAGTGTTCCCATTGCTTCGCAGAATCGCGTTTGTGCAGAAAACACTAACACTTGTTCAGAAGGAAAGAAAGCACAGAGCCCCACATTTTATGTTGCCCTGGAGAGCTTGCAGAGCACTGGGGAAAGGCAGGCAGAGAATTCCCTGCTAGCACCTTCTCTGTGCCTGGTAAGGAGAAGTGTTCACATTGCTTCGCAGAATCGCGTTTGTGCAGAAAACACTAACACTTGTCCAGAAGGAAAGAAAGCACAGAGCCCACATTTTATGTTGCCCTGGAGAGCTTGCAGAGCACTGGGGAAAAGCAGGCAGAGAATTCCCTGCTAGCACCTTCTCTGTGCCTGGGAAGCACAAGTGTTCACATTGCTTCGCAGAATCGCGTTTGTGCAGAAAACACTAACACTTGTTCAGAAGGAAAGAAAGCACAGAGCCCCACATTTTATGTTGCCCTGGAGAGCTTGCAGAGCACTGGGGAAAGGCAGGCAGAGAATTCCCTGCTAGCACCTTCTCTGTGCCTGGGAAGCACAAGTGTTCACATTGCTTCGCAGAATCGCGTTTGTGCAGAAAACACTAACACTTGTTCAGAAGGAAAGAAAGCACAGAGCCCCAGATTTTATGTTGCCCTGGAGAGCTTGCAGAGCACTGGGGAAAGGCAGGCAGAGAATTCCCTGCTAGCACCTTCTCTGTGCCTGGGAAGCACAAGTGTTCACATTGCTTCGCAGAATCGCGTTTGTGCAGAAAACACTAACACTTGTTCAGAAGGAAAGAAAGCACAGAGCCCCAGATTTTCTGTTGCCCTGGAGAGCTTGCAGAGCACTGGGGAAAGGCAGGCAGAGAATTCCCTGCTAGCACCTTCTCTGTGCCTGGGAAGCACAAGTGTTCCCATTGCTTCGCAGAATCGCGTTTGTGCAGAAAACACTAACACTTGTTCAGAAGGAAAGAAAGCACAGAGCCCCACATTTTATGTTGCCCTGGAGAGCTTGCAGAGCACTGGGGAAAGGCAGGCAGAGAATTCCCTGCTAGCACCTTCTCTGTGCCTGGGAAGCACAAGTGTTCACATTGCTTCGCAGAATCGCGTTTGTGCAGAAAACACTAACACTTGTTCAGAAGGAAAGAAAGCCAGAGCCCCACATTTTATGTTGCCCTGGAGAGCTTGCAGAGCACTGGGGAAAGGCAGGCAGAGAATTCCCTGCTAGCACCTTCTCTGTGCCTGGGAAGCACAAGTGTTCACATTGCTTCGCAGAATCGTGTTTGTGCAGAAAACACTAACACTTGTTCAGAAGGAAAGAAAGCACAGAGCCCCAGATTTTATGTTGCCCTGGAGAGCTTGCAGAGCACTGGGGAAAGGCAGGCAGAGAATTCCCTGCTAGCACCTTCTCTGTGCCTGGGAAGCACAAGTGTTCACATTGCTTCGCAGAATCGCGTTTGTGCAGAAAACACTAACACTTGTTCAGAAGGAAAGAAAGCACAGAGCCCCACATTTTATGTTGCCCTGGAGAGCTTGCAGAGCACTGGGGAAAAGCAGGCAGAGAATTCCCTGCTAGCACCTTCTCTGTGCCTGGGAAGCACAAGTGTTCCCATTGCTTCGCAGAATCGCGTTTGTGCAGAAAACACTAACACTTGTTCAGAAGGAAAGAAAGCACAGAGCCCCAGATTTTATGTTGCCCTGGAGAGCTTGCAGAGCACTGGGGAAAGGCAGGCAGAGAATTCCCTGCTAGCACCTTCTCTGTGCCTGGGAAGCACAAGTGTTCACATTGCTTCGCAGAATCGCGTTTGTGCAGAAAACACTAACACTTGTTCAGAAGGAAAGAAAGCACAGAGCCCCACATTTTCTGTTGCCCTGGAGAGCTTGCAGAGCACTGGGGAAAGGCAGGCAGAGAATTCCCTGCTAGCACCTTCTCTGTGCCTGGGAAGCACAAGTGTTCACATTGCTTCGCAGAATCGCGTTTGTGCAGAAAACACTAACACTTGTTCAGAAGGAAAGAAAGCACAGAGCCCCACATTTTATGTTGCCCTGGAGAGCATGCAGAGCACTGGGGAAAGGCAGGCAGAGAATTCCCTGCTAGCACCTTCTCTGTGCCTGGGAAGCACAAGTGTTCCCATTGCTTCGCAGAATCGCGTTTGTGCAGAAAACACTAACACTTGTTCAGAAGGAAAGAAAGCACAGAGCCCCAGATTTGATGTTGCCCTGGAGAGCTTGCAGAGCACTGGGGAAAGGCAGGCAGAGAATTCCCTGCTAGCACCTTCTCTGTGCCTGGGAAGCACAAGTGTTCACATTGCTTCGCAGATTCGCGTTTGTGCAGAAAACACTAACACTTGTCCAGAAGGAAAGAAAGCACAGAGCCCCAGATTTTATATTGCCCTGGAGAGCTTGCAGAGCACTGGGGAAAGGCAGGCAGAGAATTCCCTGCTAGCACCTTCTCTGTGCCTGGGAAGCACAAGTGTTCACATTGCTTCGCAGAATCGTGTTTGTGCAGAAAACACTAACACTTGTTCAGAAGGAAAGAAAGCACAGAGCCCCAGATTTTATGTTGCCCTGGAGAGCTTGCAGAGCACTGGGGAAAGGCAGGCAGAGAATCCCCTGCTAGCACCTTCTCTGTGCCTGGGAAGCACAAGTGTTCACATTGCTTCGCAGAATCGCGTTTGTGCAGAAAACACTAACACTTGTTCAGAAGGAAAGAAAGCACAGAGCCCCAGATTTTATGTTGCCCTGGAGAGCTTGCAGAGCACTGGGGAAAAGCAGGCAGAGAATTCCCTGCTAGCACCTTCTCTGTGCCTGGGAAGCACAAGTGTTCCCATTGCTTCGCAGAATCGCGTTTGTGCAGAAAACACTAACACTTGTTCAGAAGGATAGAAAGCACAGAGCCCCACATTTTATGTTGCCCTGGAGAGCTTGCAGAGCACTGGGGAAAGGCAGGCAGAGAATTCCCTGCTAGCACCTTCTCTGTGCCTGGGAAGCACAAGTGTTCACATTGCTTCGCAGAATCGCGTTTGTGCAGAAAACACTAACACTTGTTCAGAAGGAAAGAAAGCACAGAGCCCCAGATTTTATGTTGCCCTGGAGAGCTTGCAGAGCACTGGGGAAAGGCAGGCAGAGAATTCCCTGCTAGCACCTTCTCTGTGCCTGGGAAGCACAAGTGTTCCCATTGCTTCGCAGAATCGCGTTTGTGCAGAAAACACTAACACTTGTTCAGAAGGAAAGAAAGCACAGAGCCCCAGATTTTATGTTGCCCTGGAGAGCTTGCAGAGCACTGGGGAAAGGCAGGCAGAGAATTCCCTGCTAGCACCTTCTCTGTGCCTGGGAAGCACAAGTGTTCACATTGCTTCGCAGAATCGCGTTTGTGCAGAAAACACTAACACTTGTTCAGAAGGAAAGAAAGCACAGAGCCCCACATTTTATGTTGCCCTGGAGAGCTTGCAGAGCACTGGGGAAAGGCAGGCAGAGAATTCCCTGCTAGCACCTTCTCTGTGCCTGGGAAGCACAAGTGTTCACATTGCTTCGCAGAATCGTGTTTGTGCAGAAAACACTAACACTTGTTCAGAAGGAAAGAAAGCACAGAGCCCCACATTTTATGTTGCCCTGGAGAGCTTGCAGAGCACTGGGGAAAGGCAGGCAGAGAATTCCCTGCTAGCACCTTCTCTGTGCCTGGGAAGCACAAGTGTTCACATTGCTTCGCAGAATCGCGTTTGTGCAGAAAACACTAACACTTGTTCAGAAGGAAAGAAAGCACAGAGCCCCACATTTTATGTTGCCCTGGAGAGCTTGCAGAGCACTGGGGAAAAGCAGGCAGAGAATTCCCTGCTAGCACCTTCTCTGTGCCTGGGAAGCACAAGTGTTCACATTGCTTCGCAGAATCGCGTTTGTGCAGAAAACACTAACACTTGTTCAGAAGGAAAGAAAGCACAGAGCCCCAGATTTTATGTTGCCCTGGAGAGCTTGCAGAGCACTGGGGAAAGGCAGGCAGAGAATTCCCTGCTAGCACCTTCTCTGTGCCTGGGAAGCACAAGTGTTCACATTGCTTCGCAGAATCGCGTTTGTGCAGAAAACACTAACACTTGTTCAGAAGGAAAGAAAGCACAGAGCCCCACATTTTATGTTGCCCTGGAGAGCTTGCAGAGCACTGGGGAAAGGCAGGCAGAGAATTCCCTGCTAGCACCTTCTCTGTGCCTGGGAAGCACAAGTGTTCACATTGCTTCGCAGAATCGCGTTTGTGCAGAAAACACTAACACTTGTTCAGAAGGAAAGAAAGCACAGAGCCCCACATTTTATGTTGCCCTGGAGAGCATGCAGAGCACTGGGGAAAGGCAGGCAGAGAATTCCCTGCTAGCACCTTCTCTGTGCCTGGGAAGCACAAGTGTTCCCATTGCTTCGCAGAATCGCGTTTGTGCAGAAAACACTAACACTTGTTCAGAAGGAAAGAAAGCACAGAGCCCCAGATTTGATGTTGCCCTGGAGAGCTTGCAGAGCACTGGGGAAAGGCAGGCAGAGAATTCCCTGCTAGCACCTTCTCTGTGCCTGGGAAGCACAAGTGTTCACATTGCTTCGCAGAATCGCGTTTGTGCAGAAAACACTAACACTTGTCCAGAAGGAAAGAAAGCACAGAGCCCCAGATTTTATATTGCCCTGGAGAGCTTGCAGAGCACTGGGGAAAGGCAGGCAGAGAATTCCCTGCTAGCACCTTCTCTGTGCCTGGGAAGCACAAGTGTTCACATTGCTTCGCAGAATCGTGTTTGTGCAGAAAACACTAACACTTGTTCAGAAGGAAAGAAAGCACAGAGCCCCAGATTTTATGTTGCCCTGGAGAGCTTGCAGAGCACTGGGGAAAGGCAGGCAGAGAATCCCCTGCTAGCACCTTCTCTGTGCCTGGGAAGCACAAGTGTTCACATTGCTTCGCAGAATCGCGTTTGTGCAGAAAACACTAACACTTGTTCAGAAGGAAAGAAAGCACAGAGCCCCAGATTTTATGTTGCCCTGGAGAGCTTGCAGAGCACTGGGGAAAAGCAGGCAGAGAATTCCCTGCTAGCACCTTCTCTGTGCCTGGGAAGCACAAGTGTTCCCATTGCTTCGCAGAATCGCGTTTGTGCAGAAAACACTAACACTTGTTCAGAAGGATAGAAAGCACAGAGCCCCACATTTTATGTTGCCCTGGAGAGCTTGCAGAGCACTGGGGAAAGGCAGGCAGAGAATTCCCTGCTAGCACCTTCTCTGTGCCTGGGAAGCACAAGTGTTCACATTGCTTCGCAGAATCGCGTTTGTGCAGAAAACACTAACACTTGTTCAGAAGGAAAGAAAGCACAGAGCCCCACATTTTATGTTGCCCTGGAGAGCTTGCAGAGCACTGGGGAAAAGCAGGCAGAGAATTCCCTGCTAGCACCTTCTCTGTGCCTGGGAAGCACAAGTGTTCACATTGCTTCGCAGAATCGCGTTTGTGCAGAAAACACTAACACTTGTTCAGAAGGAAAGAAAGCACAGAGCCCCACATTTTATGTTGCCCTGGAGAGCTTGCAGAGCACTGGGGAAAGGCAGGCAGAGAATTCCCTGCTAGCACCTTCTCTGTGCCTGGGAAGCACAAGTGTTCACATTGCTTCGCAGAATCGCGTTTGTGCAGAAAACACTAACACTTGTCCAGAAGGAAAGAAAGCACAGAGCCCCACATTTTATGTTGCCCTGGAGAGCTTGCAGAGCACTGGGGAAAAGCAGGCAGAGAATTCCCTGCTAGCACCTTCTCTGTGCCTGGGAAGCACAAGTGTTCACATTGCTTCGCAGAATCGCGTTTGTGCAGAAAACACTAACACTTGTTCAGAAGGAAAGAAAGCACAGAGCCCCACATTTTATGTTGCCCTGGAGAGCTTGCAGAGCACTGGGGAAAGGCAGGCAGAGAATTCCCTGCTAGCACCTTCTCTGTGCCTGGGAAGCACAAGTGTTCCCATTGCTTCGCAGAATCGCGTTTGTGCAGAAAACACTAACACTTGTTCAGAAGGAAAGAAAGCACAGAGCCCCAGATTTTATGTTGCCCTGGAGAGCTTGCAGAGCACTGGGGAAAGGCAGGCAGAGAATTCCCTGCTAGCACCTTCTCTGTGCCTGGGAAGCACAAGTGTTCACATTGCTTCGCAGAATCGCGTTTGTGCAGAAAACACTAACACTTGTTCAGAAGGAAAGAAAGCACAGAGCCCCACATTTTATGTTGCCCTGGAGAGCTTGCAGAGCACTGGGGAAAGGCAGGCAGAGAATTCCCTGCTAGCACCTTCTCTGTGCCTGGGAAGCACAAGTGTTCCCATTGCTTCGCAGAATCGCGTTTGTGCAGAAAACACTAACACTTGTTCAGAAGGAAAGAAAGCACAGAGCCCCACATTTTATGTTGCCCTGGAGAGCTTGCAGAGCACTGGGGAAAGGCAGGCAGAGAATTCCCTGCTAGCACCTTCTCTGTGCCTGGGAAGCACAAGTGTTCACATTGCTTCGCAGAATCGCGTTTGTGCAGAAAACACTAACACTTGTTCAGAAGGAAAGAAAGCCCAGAGCCCCACATTTTATGTTGCCCTGGAGAGCTTGCAGAGCACTGGGGAAAGGCAGGCAGAGAATTCCCTGCTAGCACCTTCTCTGTGCCTGGGAAGCACAAGTGTTCACATTGCTTCGCAGAATCGTGTTTGTGCAGAAAACACTAACACTTGTTCAGAAGGAAAGAAAGCACAGAGCCCCAGATTTTATGTTGCCCTGGAGAGCTTGCAGAGCACTGGGGAAAGGCAGGCAGAGAATTCCCTGCTAGCACCTTCTCTGTGCCTGGGAAGCACAAGTGTTCACATTGCTTCGCAGAATCGCGTTTGTGCTGAAAACACTAACACTTGTTCAGAAGGAAAGAAAGCACAGAGCCCCACATTTTATGTTGCCCTGGAGAGCTTGCAGAGCACTGGGGAAAGGCAGGCAGAGAATTCCCTGCTAGCACCTTCTCTGTGCCTGGGAAGCACAAGTGTTCACATTGCTTCGCAGAATCGCGTTTGTGCAGAAAACACTAACACTTGTTCAGAAGGAAAGAAAGCACAGAGCCCCACATTTTATGTTGCCCTGGAGAGCATGCAGAGCACTGGGGAAAGGCAGGCAGAGAATTCCCTGCTAGCACCTTCTCTGTGCCTGGGAAGCACAAGTGTTCACATTGCTTCGCAGAATCGCGTTTGTGCAGAAAACACTAACACTTGTTCAGAAGGAAAGAAAGCCCAGAGCCCCACATTTTATGTTGCCCTGGAGAGCTTGCAGAGCACTGGGGAAAGGCAGGCAGAGAATTCCCTGCTAGCACCTTCTCTGTGCCTGGGAACTAAAAGTGTTCACATTGCTTCGCTGAATCGTGTTTGTGCAGAAAACACTAACACTTGTCCAGAACGAAAGAAAGCACAGAGCCCCAGATTTTACGTTGCCCTGGAGAGCTTGCAGAGCACTGGGGAAAGGCAGGCAGAGAATTCCCTGCTAGCACCTTCTCTGTGCCTGGGAAGCACAAGTGTTCACATTGCTTCGCAGAATCGCGTTTGTGCAGAAAACACTAACACTTGTTCAGAAGGAAAGAAAGCACAGAGCCCCACATTTTATGTTGCCCTGGAGAGCTTGCAGAGCACTGGGGAAAAGCAGGCAGAGAATTCCCTGCTAGCACCTTCTCTGTGCCTGGGAAGCACAAGTGTTCCCATTGCTTCGCAGAATCGCGTTTGTGCAGAAAACACTAACACTTGTTCAGAAGGAAAGAAAGCACAGAGCCCCAGATTTTATGTTGCCCTGGAGAGCTTGCAGAGCACTGGGGAAAGGCAGGCAGAGAATTCCCTGCTAGCACCTTCTCTGTGCCTGGGAAGGAGAAGTGTTCACATTGCTTCGCAGAATCACGTTTGTGCAGAAAACACTAACACTTGTTCAGAAGGAAAGAAAGCACAGAGCCCCAGATTTTATGTTGCCCTGCAGAGCATGCAGAGCACTGGGGAAAGGCAGGCAGAGAATTCCCTGCTAGCACCTTCTCTGTGCCTGGGAAGCACAAGTGTTCCCATTGCTTCGCAGAATCGCGTTTGTGCAGAAAACACTAACACTTGTTCAGAAGGAAAGAAAGCACAGAGCCCCACATTTTATGTTGCCCTGGAGAGCTTGCAGAGCACTGGGGAAAGGCAGGCAGAGAATTCCCTGCTAGCACCTTCTCTGTGCCTGGGAAGCACAAGTGTTCACATTGCTTCGCAGAATCGCGTTTGTGCAGAAAACACTAACACTTGTCCAGAAGGAAAGAAAGCACAGAGCCCCACATTTTATGTTGCCCTGGAGAGCTTGCAGAGCACTGGGGAAAAGCAGGCAGAGAATTCCCTGCTAGCACCTTCTCTGTGCCTGGGAAGCACAAGTGTTCACATTGCTTCGCAGAATCGCGTTTGTGCAGAAAACACTAACACTTGTTCAGAAGGAAAGAAAGCACAGAGCCCCACATTTTATGTTGCCCTGGAGAGCTTGCAGAGCACTGGGGAAAGGCAGGCAGAGAATTCCCTGCTAGCACCTTCTCTGTGCCTGGGAAGCACAAGTGTTCACATTGCTTCGCAGAATCGCGTTTGTGCAGAAAACACTAACACTTGTTCAGAAGGAAAGAAAGCACAGAGCCCCAGATTTTATGTTGCCCTGGAGAGCTTGCAGAGCACTGGGGAAAGGCAGGCAGAGAATTCCCTGCTAGCACCTTCTCTGTGCCTGGGAAGCACAAGTGTTCACATTGCTTCGCAGAATCGCGTTTGTGCAGAAAACACTAACACTTGTTCAGAAGGAAAGAAAGCACAGAGCCCCAGATTTTCTGTTGCCCTGGAGAGCTTGCAGAGCACTGGGGAAAGGCAGGCAGAGAATTCCCTGCTAGCACCTTCTCTGTGCCTGGGAAGCACAAGTGTTCCCATTGCTTCGCAGAATCGCGTTTGTGCAGAAAACACTAACACTTGTTCAGAAGGAAAGAAAGCACAGAGCCCCACATTTTATGTTGCCCTGGAGAGCTTGCAGAGCACTGGGGAAAGGCAGGCAGAGAATTCCCTGCTAGCACCTTCTCTGTGCCTGGGAAGCACAAGTGTTCACATTGCTTCGCAGAATCGCGTTTGTGCAGAAAACACTAACACTTGTTCAGAAGGAAAGAAAGCCCAGAGCCCCACATTTTATGTTGCCCTGGAGAGCTTGCAGAGCACTGGGGAAAGGCAGGCAGAGAATTCCCTGCTAGCACCTTCTCTGTGCCTGGGAAGCACAAGTGTTCACATTGCTTCGCAGAATCGTGTTTGTGCAGAAAACACTAACACTTGTTCAGAAGGAAAGAAAGCACAGAGCCCCAGATTTTATGTTGCCCTGGAGAGCTTGCAGAGCACTGGGGAAAGGCAGGCAGAGAATTCCCTGCTAGCACCTTCTCTGTGCCTGGGAAGCACAAGTGTTCACATTGCTTCGCAGAATCGCGTTTGTGCAGAAAACACTAACACTTGTTCAGAAGGAAAGAAAGCACAGAGCCCCACATTTTATGTTGCCCTGGAGAGCTTGCAGAGCACTGGGGAAAAGCAGGCAGAGAATTCCCTGCTAGCACCTTCTCTGTGCCTGGGAAGCACAAGTGTTCCCATTGCTTCGCAGAATCGCGTTTGTGCAGAAAACACTAACACTTGTTCAGAAGGAAAGAAAGCACAGAGCCCCACATTTTATGTTGCCCTGGAGAGCTTGCAGAGCACTGGGGAAAGGCAGGCAGAGAATTCCCTGCTAGCACCTTCTCTGTGCCTGGGAAGCACAAGTGTTCACATTGCTTCGCAGAATCGCGTTTGTGCAGAAAACACTAACACTTGTTCAGAAGGAAAGAAAGCACAGAGCCCCACATTTTCTGTTGCCCTGGAGAGCTTGCAGAGCACTGGGGAAAGGCAGGCAGAGAATTCCCTGCTAGCACCTTCTCTGTGCCTGGGAAGCACAAGTGTTCACATTGCTTCGCAGAATCGCGTTTGTGCAGAAAACACTAACACTTGTTCAGAAGGAAAGAAAGCACAGAGCCCCACATTTTATGTTGCCCTGGAGAGCATGCAGAGCACTGGGGAAAGGCAGGCAGAGAATTCCCTGCTAGCACCTTCTCTGTGCCTGGGAAGCACAAGTGTTCACATTGCTTCGCAGAATCGCGTTTGTGCAGAAAACACTAACACTTGTTCAGAAGGAAAGAAAGCACAGAGCCCCACATTTTATGTTGCCCTGGAGAGCTTGCAGAGCACTGGGGAAAGGCAGGCAGAGAATTCCCTGCTAGCACCTTCTCTGTGCCTGGGAAGCACAAGTGTTCACATTGCTTCGCAGATTCGCGTTTGTGCAGAAAACACTAACACTTGTCCAGAAGGAAAGAAAGCACAGAGCCCCAGATTTTATATTGCCCTGGAGAGCTTGCAGAGCACTGGGGAAAGGCAGGCAGAGAATTCCCTGCTAGCACCTTCTCTGTGCCTGGGAAGCACAAGTGTTCACATTGCTTCGCAGAATCGTGTTTGTGCAGAAAACACTAACACTTGTTCAGAAGGAAAGAAAGCACAGAGCCCCAGATTTTATGTTGCCCTGGAGAGCTTGCAGAGCACTGGGGAAAGGCAGGCAGAGAATCCCCTGCTAGCACCTTCTCTGTGCCTGGGAAGCACAAGTGTTCACATTGCTTCGCAGAATCGCGTTTGTGCAGAAAACACTAACACTTGTTCAGAAGGAAAGAAAGCACAGAGCCCCACATTTTATGTTGCCCTGGAGAGCTTGCAGAGCACTGGGGAAAAGCAGGCAGAGAATTCCCTGCTAGCACCTTCTCTGTGCCTGGGAAGCACAAGTGTTCCCATTGCTTCGCAGAATCGCGTTTGTGCAGAAAACACTAACACTTGTTCAGAAGGATAGAAAGCACAGAGCCCCACATTTTATGTTGCCCTGGAGAGCTTGCAGAGCACTGGGGAAAGGCAGGCAGAGAATTCCCTGCTAGCACCTTCTCTGTGCCTGGGAAGCACAAGTGTTCACATTGCTTCGCAGAATCGCGTTTGTGCAGAAAACACTAACACTTGTTCAGAAGGAAAGAAAGCACAGAGCCCCAGATTTTATGTTGCCCTGGAGAGCTTGCAGAGCACTGGGGAAAGGCAGGCAGAGAATTCCCTGCTAGCACCTTCTCTGTGCCTGGGAAGCACAAGTGTTCCCATTGCTTCGCAGAATCGCGTTTGTGCAGAAAACACTAACACTTGTTCAGAAGGAAAGAAAGCACAGAGCCCCAGATTTTATGTTGCCCTGGAGAGCTTGCAGAGCACTGGGGAAAGGCAGGCAGAGAATTCCCTGCTAGCACCTTCTCTGTGCCTGGGAAGCACAAGTGTTCACATTGCTTCGCAGAATCGCGTTTGTGCAGAAAACACTAACACTTGTTCAGAAGGAAAGAAAGCACAGAGCCCCACATTTTATGTTGCCCTGGAGAGCTTGCAGAGCACTGGGGAAAGGCAGGCAGAGAATTCCCTGCTAGCACCTTCTCTGTGCCTGGGAAGCACAAGTGTTCACATTGCTTCGCAGAATCGTGTTTGTGCAGAAAACACTAACACTTGTTCAGAAGGAAAGAAAGCACAGAGCCCCACATTTTATGTTGCCCTGGAGAGCTTGCAGAGCACTGGGGAAAGGCAGGCAGAGAATTCCCTGCTAGCACCTTCTCTGTGCCTGGGAAGCACAAGTGTTCACATTGCTTCGCAGAATCGCGTTTGTGCAGAAAACACTAACACTTGTTCAGAAGGAAAGAAAGCACAGAGCCCCACATTTTATGTTGCCCTGGAGAGCTTGCAGAGCACTGGGGAAAAGCAGGCAGAGAATTCCCTGCTAGCACCTTCTCTGTGCCTGGGAAGCACAAGTGTTCACATTGCTTCGCAGAATCGCGTTTGTGCAGAAAACACTAACACTTGTTCAGAAGGAAAGAAAGCACAGAGCCCCAGATTTTATGTTGCCCTGGAGAGCTTGCAGAGCACTGGGGAAAGGCAGGCAGAGAATTCCCTGCTAGCACCTTCTCTGTGCCTGGGAAGCACAAGTGTTCACATTGGCTTCGCAGAATCGCGTTTGTGCAGAAAACACTAACACTTGTTCAGAAGGAAAGAAAGCACAGAGCCCCACATTTTATGTTGCCCTGGAGAGCTTGCAGAGCACTGGGGAAAGGCAGGCAGAGAATTCCCTGCTAGCACCTTCTCTGTGCCTGGGAAGCACAAGTGTTCACATTGCTTCGCAGAATCGCGTTTGTGCAGAAAACACTAACACTTGTTCAGAAGGAAAGAAAGCACAGAGCCCCCACATTTTATGTTGCCCTGGAGAGCATGCAGAGCACTGGGAAAGGCAGGCAGAGAATTCCCCTGCTAGCACCTTCTCTGTGCCTGGGAAGCACAAGTGTTCCCATTGCTTCGCAGAATCGCGTTTGTGCAGAAAACACTAACACTTGTTCAGAAGGAAAGAAAGCACAGAGCCCCACATTTTATGTTGCCCTGGAGAGCTTGCAGAGCACTGGGGAAAGGCAGGCAGAGAATTCCCTGCTAGCACCTTCTCTGTGCCTGGGAAGCACAAGTGTTCACATTGCTTCGCAGAATCGCGTTTGTGCAGAAAACACTAACACTTGTCCAGAAGGAAAGAAAGCACAGAGCCCCAGATTTTATATTGCCCTGGAGAGCTTGCAGAGCACTGGGGAAAGGCAGGCAGAGAATTCCCTGCTAGCACCTTCTCTGTGCCTGGGAAGCACAAGTGTTCACATTGCTTCGCAGAATCGTGTTTGTGCAGAAAACACTAACACTTGTTCAGAAGGAAAGAAAGCACAGAGCCCCAGATTTTATGTTGCCCCTGGAGAGCTTGCAGAGCACTGGGGAAAGGCAGGCAGAGAATCCCCTGCTAGCACCTTCTCTGTGCCTGGGAAGCACAAGTGTTCACATTGCTTCGCAGAATCGCGTTTGTGCAGAAAACACTAACACTTGTTCAGAAGGAAAGAAAGCACAGAGCCCCAGATTTTATGTTGCCCTGGAGAGCTTGCAGAGCACTGGGGAAAAGCAGGCAGAGAATTCCCTGCTAGCACCTTCTCTGTGCCTGGGAAGCACAAGTGTTCCCATTGCTTCGCAGAATCGCGTTTGTGCAGAAAACACTAACACTTGTTCAGAAGGATAGAAAGCACAGAGCCCCACATTTTATGTTGCCCTGGAGAGCTTGCAGAGCACTGGGAAAGGCAGGCAGAGAATTCCCTGCTAGCACCTTCTCTGTGCCTGGGAAGCACAAGTGTTCACATTGCTTCGCAGAATCGCGTTTGTGCAGAAAACACTAACACTTGTTCAGAAGGAAAGAAAGCCCAGAGCCCCACATTTTATGTTGCCCCTGGAGAGCTTGCAGAGCACTGTGGGAAAGGCAGGCAGAGAATTCCCTGCTAGCACCTTCTCTGTGCCTGGGAAGCACAAGTGTTCACATTGCTTCGCAGAATCGTGTTTGTGCAGAAACACTAACACTTGTTCAGAAGGAAAGAAAGCACAGAGCCCCACATTTTATGTTGCCCTGGAGAGCTTGCAGAGCACTGGGGAAAGGCAGGCAGAGAATTCCCTGCTAGCACCTTCTCTGTGCCTGGAAGCACAAGTGTTCACATTGCTTCGCAGAATCGCGTTTGTGCAGAAAACACTAACACTTGTTCAGAAGGAAAGAAAGCACAGAGCCCCACATTTTATGTTGCCCTGGAGAGCTTGCAGAGCACTGGGGAAAAGCAGGCAGAGAATTCCCTGCTAGCACCTTCTCTGTGCCTGGGAAGCACAAGTGTTCCCATTGCTTCGCAGAATCGCGTTTGTGCAGAAAACACTAACACTTGTTCAGAAGGAAAGAAAGCACAGAGCCCCAGATTTTATGTTGGCCCTGGAGAGCTTGCAGAGCACTGGGGGAAAGGCAGGCAGAGAATTCCCTGCTAGCACCTTCTCTGTGCCTGGGAAGCACAAGTGTTCACATTGCTTCGCAGAATCGCGTTTGTGCAGAAAACACTAACACTTGTTCAGAAGGAAAGAAAGCACAGAGCCCCACATTTTCTGTTGCCCTGGAGAGCTTGCAGAGCACTGGGGAAAGGCAGGCAGAGAATTCCCTGCTAGCACCTTCTCTGTGCCTGGGAAGCACAAGTGTTCACATTGCTTCGCAGAATCGCGTTTGTGCAGAAAACACTAACACTTGTTCAGAAGGAAAGAAAGCACAGAGCCCCACATTTTATGTTGCCCTGGAGAGCATGCAGAGCACTGGGGAAAGGCAGGCAGAGAATTCCCTGCTAGCACCTTCTCTGTGCCTGGGAAGCACAAGTGTTCACATTGCTTCGCAGAATCGCGTTTGTGCAGAAAACACTAACACTTGTTCAGAAGGAAAGAAAGCACAGAGCCCCACATTTTATGTTGCCCTGGAGAGCTTGCAGAGCACTGGGGAAAGGCAGGCAGAGAATTCCCTGCTAGCACCTTCTCTGTGCCTGGGAAGCCACAAGTGTTCACATTGCTTCGCAGATTCGCGTTTGTGCAGAAAACACTAACACTTGTCCAGAAGGAAAGAAAGCACAGAGCCCCAGATTTTATATTGCCCTGGAGAGCTTGCAGAGCACTGGGGAAAGGCAGGCAGAGAATTCCCTGCTAGCACCTTCTCTGTGCCTGGGAAGCACAAGTGTTCACATTGCTTCGCAGAATCGTGTTTGTGCAGAAAACACTAACACTTGTTCAGAAGGAAAGAAAGCACAGAGCCCCAGATTTTATGTTGCCCTGGAGAGCTTGCAGAGCACTGGGGAAAGGCAGGCAGAGAATCCCCTGCTAGCACCTTCTCTGTGCCTGGGAAGCACAAGTGTTCACATTGCTTCGCAGAATCGCGTTTGTGCAGAAAACACTAACACTTGTTCAGAAGGAAAGAAAGCACAGAGCCCCAGATTTTATGTTGCCCTGGAGAGCTTGCAGAGCACTGGGGAAAAGCAGGCAGAGAATTCCCTGCTAGCACCTTCTCTGTGCCTGGGAAGCACAAGTGTTCCCATTGCTTCGCAGAATCGCGTTTGTGCAGAAAACACTAACACTTGTTCAGAAGGATAGAAAGCACAGAGCCCCACGATTTTATGTTGCCCTGGAGAGCTTGCAGAGCACTGGGAAAGGCAGGCAGAGAATTCCCTGCTAGCACCTTCTCTGTGCCTGGGAAGCACAAGTGTTCACATTGCTTCGCAGAATCGCGTTTGTGCAGAAAACACTAACACTTGTTCAGAAGGAAAGAAAGCACAGAGCCCCAGATTTTATGTTGCCCTGGAGAGCTTGCAGAGCACTGGGGAAAGGCAGGCAGAGAATTCCCTGCTAGCACCTTCTCTGTGCCTGGGAAGCACAAGTGTTCCCATTGCTTCGCAGAATCGCGTTTGTGCAGAAAACACTAACACTTGTTCAGAAGGAAAGAAAGCACAGAGCCCCAGAATTTTATGTTGCCCTGGAGAGCTTGCAGAGCACTGGGGAAAGGCAGGCAGAGAATTCCCTGCTAGCACCTTCTCTGTGCCTGGGAAGCACAAGTGTTCACATTGCTTCGCAGAATCGCGTTTGTGCAGAAAACACTAACACTTGTTCAGAAGGAAAGAAAGCACAGAGCCCCACATTTTATGTTGCCCTGGAGAGCTTGCAGAGCACTGGGGAAAGGCAGGCAGAGAATTCCCTGCTAGCACCTTCTCTGTGCCTGGGAAGCACAAGTGTTCACATTGCTTCGCAGAATCGTGTTTGTGCAGAAAACACTAACACTTGTTCAGAAGGAAAGAAAGCACAGAGCCCCCACATTTTATGTTGCCCTGGAGAGCTTGCAGAGCACTGGGGAAAGGCAGGCAGAGAATTCCCTGCTAGCACCTTCTCTGTGCCTGGGAAGCACAAGTGTTCACATTGCTTCGCAGAATCGCGTTTGTGCAGAAACACTAACACTTGTTCAGAAGGAAAGAAAGCACAGAGCCCCACATTTTATGTTGCCCTGGAGAGCTTTGCAGAGCACTGGGGAAAAGCAGGCAGAGAATTCCCTGCTAGCACCTTCTCTGTGCCTGGGAAGCACAAGTGTTCACATTGCTTCGCAGAATCGCGTTTGTGCAGAAAACACTAACACTTGTTCAGAAGGAAAGAAAGCACAGAGCCCCAGATTTTATGTTGCCCTGGAGAGCTTGCAGAGCACTGGGGAAAGGCAGGCAGAGAATTCCCTGCTAGCACCTTCTCTGTGCCTGGAAGCACAAGTGTTCACATTGCTTCGCAGAATCGCGTTTGTGCAGAAAACACTAACACTTGTTCAGAAGGAAAGAAAGCACAGAGCCCCACATTTTATGTTGCCCTGGAGAGCTTGCAGAGCACTGGGGGAAAGGCAGGCAGAGAATTCCTGCTAGCACCTTCTCTGTGCCTGGGAAGCACAAGTGTTCACATTGCTTCGCAGAATCGCGTTTGTGCAGAAAACACTAACACTTGTTCAGAAGGAAAGAAAGCACAGAGCCCCACATTTTATGTTGCCCTGGAGAGCATGCAGAGCACTGGGGAAAGGCAGGCAGAGAATTCCCTGCTAGCACCTTCTCTGTGCCTGGGAAGCACAAGTGTTCCCATTGCTTCGCAGAATCGCGTTTGTGCAGAAAACACTAACACTTGTTCAGAAGGAAAGAAAGCACAGAGCCCCACATTTTATGTTGCCCTGGAGAGCTTGCAGAGCACTGGGGAAAGGCAGGCAGAGAATTCCCTGCTAGCACCTTCTCTGTGCCTGGGAAGCACAAGTGTTCACATTGCTTCGCAGAATCGCGTTTGTGCAGAAAACACTAACACTTGTCCAGAAGGAAAGAAAGCACAGAGCCCCACATTTTATATTGCCCTGGAGAGCTTGCAGAGCACTGGGGAAAGGCAGGCAGAGAATTCCCTGCTAGCACCTTCTCTGTGCCTGGGAAGCACAAGTGTTCACATTGCTTCGCAGAATCGTGTTTGTGCAGAAAACACTAACACTTGTTCAGAAGAAAGAAAGCACAGAGCCCCCAGATTTTATGTTGCCCTGGAGAGCTTGCAGAGCACTGGGAAAGGCAGGCAGAGAATCCCCTGCTAGCACCTTCTCTGTGCTGGGAAGCACAAGTGTTCACATTGCTTCGCAGAATCGCGTTTGTGCAGAAAACACTAACACTTGTTCAGAAGGAAAGAAAGCACAGAGCCCCCAGATTTTATGTTGCCCTGGAGAGCTTGCAGAGCACTGGGGAAAAGCAGGCAGAGAATTCCCTGCTAGCACCTTCTCTGTGCCTGGGAAGCACAAGTGTTCCCATTGCCTTCGCAGAATCGCGTTTGTGCAGAAACACTAACACTTGTTCAGAAGGATAGAAAGCACAGAGCCCCACATTTTATGTTGCCCTGGAGAGCTTGCAGAGCACTGGGGAAAGGCAGGCAGAGAATTCCCTGCTAGCACCTTCTCTGTGCCTGGAAGCACAAGTGTTCACATTGCTTCGCAGAATCGCGTTTGTGCAGAAAACACTAACACTTGTTCAGAAGGAAAGAAAGCACAGAGCCCCACATTTTATGTTGCCCTGGAGAGCTTGCAGAGCACTGGGGAAAAGCAGGCAGAGAATTCCCTGCTAGCACCTTCTCTGTGCCTGGGAAGCACAAGTGTTCACATTGCTTCGCAGAATCGCGTTTGTGCAGAAAACACTAACACTTGTTCAGAAGGAAAGAAAGCACAGAGCCCCAGATTTTATGTTGCCCTGGAGAGCTTGCAGAGCACTGGGGAAAGGCAGGCAGAGAATTCCCTGCTAGCACCTTCTCTGTGCCTGGGAAGCACAAGTGTTCACATTGCTTCGCAGAATCGCGTTTGTGCAGAAAACACTAACACTTGTCCAGAAGGAAAGAAAGCACAGAGCCCCACATTTTATGTTGCCCTGGAGAGCTTGCAGAGCACTGGGGAAAAGCAGGCAGAGAATTCCCTGCTAGCACCTTCTCTGTGCCTGGGAAGCACAAGTGTTCACATTGCTTCGCAGAATCGCGTTTGTGCAGAAAACACTAACACTTGTTCAGAAGGAAAGAAAGCACAGAGCCCCACATTTTATGTTGCCCTGGAGAGCTTGCAGAGCACTGGGGAAAGGCAGGCAGAGAATTCCCTGCTAGCACCTTCTCTGTGCCTGGGAAGCACAAGTGTTCCCATTGCTTCGCAGAATCGCGTTTGTGCAGAAAACACTAACACTTGTTCAGAAGGAAAGAAAGCACAGAGCCCCAGATTTTATGTTGCCCTGGAGAGCTTGCAGAGCACTGGGGAAAGGCAGGCAGAGAATTCCCTGCTAGCACCTTCTCTGTGCCTGGGAAGCACAAGTGTTCACATTGCTTCGCAGAATCGCGTTTGTGCAGAAAACACTAACACTTGTTCAGAAGGAAAGAAAGCACAGAGCCCCACATTTTATGTTGCCCTGGAGAGCTTGCAGAGCACTGGGGAAAGGCAGGCAGAGAATTCCCTGCTAGCACCTTCTCTGTGCCTGGGAAGCACAAGTGTTCCCATTGCTTCGCAGAATCGCGTTTGTGCAGAAAACACTAACACTTGTTCAGAAGGAAAGAAAGCACAGAGCCCCAGATTTTATGTTGCCCTGGAGAGCTTGCAGAGCACTGGGGAAAGGCAGGCAGAGAATTCCCTGCTAGCACCTTCTCTGTGCCTGGGAAGCACAAGTGTTCACATTGCTTCGCAGAATCGCGTTTGTGCAGAAAACACTAACACTTGTTCAGAAGGAAAGAAAGCCCAGAGCCCCACATTTTATGTTGCCCTGGAGAGCTTGCAGAGCACTGGGGAAAGGCAGGCAGAGAATTCCCTGCTAGCACCTTCTCTGTGCCTGGGAAGCACAAGTGTTCACATTGCTTCGCAGAATCGTGTTTGTGCAGAAAACACTAACACTTGTTCAGAAGGAAAGAAAGCACAGAGCCCCAGATTTTATGTTGCCCTGGAGAGCTTGCAGAGCACTGGGGAAAGGCAGGCAGAGAATTCCCTGCTAGCACCTTCTCTGTGCCTGGGAAGCACAAGTGTTCACATTGCTTCGCAGAATCGCGTTTGTGCAGAAAACACTAACACTTGTTCAGAAGGAAAGAAAGCACAGAGCCCCACATTTTATGTTGCCCTGGAGAGCTTGCAGAGCACTGGGGAAAAGCAGGCAGAGAATTCCCTGCTAGCACCTTCTCTGTGCCTGGGAAGCACAAGTGTTCACATTGCTTCGCAGAATCGCGTTTGTGCAGAAAACACTAACACTTGTTCAGAAGGAAAGAAAGCACAGAGCCCCAGATTTTATGTTGCCCTGGAGAGCTTGCAGAGCACTGGGGAAAGGCAGGCAGAGAATTCCCTGCTAGCACCTTCTCTGTGCCTGGGAAGCACAAGTGTTCACATTGCTTCGCAGAATCGCGTTTGTGCTGAAAACACTAACACTTGTTCAGAAGGAAAGAAAGCACAGAGCCCCACATTTTATGTTGCCCTGGAGAGCTTGCAGAGCACTGGGGAAAGGCAGGCAGAGAATTCCCTGCTAGCACCTTCTCTGTGCCTGGGAAGCACAAGTGTTCACATTGCTTCGCAGAATCGCGTTTGTGCAGAAAACACTAACACTTGTTCAGAAGGAAAGAAAGCACAGAGCCCCACATTTTATGTTGCCCTGGAGAGCATGCAGAGCACTGGGGAAAGGCAGGCAGAGAATTCCCTGCTAGCACCTTCTCTGTGCCTGGGAAGCACAAGTGTTCACATTGCTTCGCAGAATCGCGTTTGTGCAGAAAACACTAACACTTGTTCAGAAGGAAAGAAAGCCCAGAGCCCCACATTTTATGTTGCCCTGGAGAGCTTGCAGAGCACTGGGGAAAGGCAGGCAGAGAATTCCCTGCTAGCACCTTCTCTGTGCCTGGGAACTAAAAGTGTTCACATTGCTTCGCTGAATCGTGTTTGTGCAGAAAACACTAACACTTGTCCAGAACGAAAGAAAGCACAGAGCCCCACATTTTATGTTGCCCTGGAGAGCTTGCAGAGCACTGGGGAAAGGCAGGCAGAGAATTCCCTGCTAGCACCTTCTCTGTGCCTGGGAAGCACAAGTGTTCACATTGCTTCGCAGAATCGCGTTTGTGCAGAAAACACTAACACTTGTTCAGAAGGAAAGAAAGCACAGAGCCCCACATTTTATGTTGCCCTGGAGAGCTTGCAGAGCACTGGGGAAAAGCAGGCAGAGAATTCCCTGCTAGCACCTTCTCTGTGCCTGGGAAGCACAAGTGTTCCCATTGCTTCGCAGAATCGCGTTTGTGCAGAAAACACTAACACTTGTTCAGAAGGAAAGAAAGCACAGAGCCCCACATTTTATGTTGCCCTGGAGAGCTTGCAGAGCACTGGGGAAAGGCAGGCAGAGAATTCCCTGCTAGCACCTTCTCTGTGCCTGGGAAGGAGAAGTGTTCACATTGCTTCGCAGAATCACGTTTGTGCAGAAAACACTAACACTTGTTCAGAAGGAAAGAAAGCACAGAGCCCCAGATTTTATGTTGCCCTGCAGAGCATGCAGAGCACTGGGGAAAGGCAGGCAGAGAATTCCCTGCTAGCACCTTCTCTGTGCCTGGGAAGCACAAGTGTTCCCATTGCTTCGCAGAATCGCGTTTGTGCAGAAAACACTAACACTTGTTCAGAAGGAAAGAAAGCCCAGAGCCCCACATTTTATGTTGCCCTGGAGAGCTTGCAGAGCACTGGGGAAAGGCAGGCAGAGAATTCCCTGCTAGCACCTTCTCTGTGCCTGGGAAGCACAAGTGTTCACATTGCTTCGCAGAATCGTGTTTGTGCAGAAAACACTAACACTTGTTCAGAAGGAAAGAAAGCACAGAGCCCCAGATTTTATGTTGCCCTGGAGAGCTTGCAGAGCACTGGGGAAAGGCAGGCAGAGAATTCCCTGCTAGCACCTTCTCTGTGCCTGGGAAGCACAAGTGTTCCCATTGCTTCGCAGAATCGCGTTTGTGCAGAAAACACTAACACTTGGTCAGAAGGAAAGAAAGCACAGAGCCCCAGATTTTATGTTGCCCTGGAGAGCTTGCAGAGCACTGGGGAAAAGCAGGCAGAGAATTCCCTGCTAGCACCTTCTCTGTGCCTGGGAAGCACAAGTGTTCCCATTGCTTCGCAGAATCGCGTTTGTGCAGAAAACACTAACACTTGTTCAGAAGGAAAGAAAGCACAGAGCCCCAGATTTTATGTTGCCCTGGAGAGCTTGCAGAGCACTGGGGAAAAGCAGGCAGAGAATTCCCTGCTAGCACCTTCTCTGTGCCTGGGAAGCACAAGTGTTCACATTGCTTCGCAGAATCGCGTTTGTGCAGAAAACACTAACACTTGTTCAGAAGGAAAGAAAGCACAGAGCCCCACATTTTATGTTGCCCTGGAGAGCTTGCAGAGCACTGGGGAAAGGCAGGCAGAGAATTCCCTGCTAGCACCTTCTCTGTGCCTGGGAAGCACAAGTGTTCACATTGCTTCGCAGAATCGCGTTTGTGCAGAAAACACTAACACTTGTTCAGAAGGAAAGAAAGCACAGAGCCCCACATTTTATGTTGCCCTGGAGAGCTTGCAGAGCACTGGGGAAAGGCAGGCAGAGAATTCCCTGCTAGCACCTTCTCTGTGCCTGGGAAGCACAAGTGTTCACATTGCTTCGCAGAATCGCGTTTGTGCAGAAAACACTAACACTTGTTCAGAAGGAAAGAAAGCACAGAGCCCCACATTTTATGTTGCCCTGGAGAGCTTGCAGAGCACTGGGGAAAGGCAGGCAGAGAATTCCCTGCTAGCACCTTCTCTGTGCCTGGGAAGCACAAGTGTTCACATTGCTTCGCAGAATCGCGTTTGTGCAGAAAACACTAACACTTGTTCAGAAGGAAAGAAAGCACAGAGCCCCAGATTTTATGTTGCCCTGGAGAGCTTGCAGAGCACTGGGGAAAGGCAGGCAGAGAATTCCCTGCTAGCACCTTCTCTGTGCCTGGGAAGCACAAGTGTTCACATTGCTTCGCAGAATCGCGTTTGTGCAGAAAACACTAACACTTGTTCAGAAGGAAAGAAAGCACAGAGCCCCAGATTTTATGTTGCCCTGGAGAGCTTGCAGAGCACTGGGGAAAGGCAGGCAGAGAATTCCCTGCTAGCACCTTCTCTGTGCCTGGGAAGGAGAAGTGTTCACATTGCTTCGCAGAATCGCGTTTGTGCAGAAAACACTAACACTTGTCCAGAAGGAAAGAAAGCACAGAGCCCCACATTTTATGTTGCCCTGGAGAGCTTGCAGAGCACTGGGGAAAAGCAGGCAGAGAATTCCCTGCTAGCACCTTCTCTGTGCCTGGAAAGCACAAGTGTTCACATTGCTTCGCAGAATCGCGTTTGTGCAGAAAACACTAACACTTGTTCAGAAGGAAAGAAAGCACAGAGCCCCACATTTTATGTTGCCCTGGAGAGCTTGCAGAGCACTGGGGAAAGGCAGGCAGAGAATTCCCTGCTAGCACCTTCTCTGTGCCTGGGAAGCACAAGTGTTCACATTGCTTCGCAGAATCGCGTTTGTGCAGAAAACACTAACACTTGTTCAGAAGGAAAGAAAGCACAGAGCCCCACATTTTATGTTGCCCTGGAGAGCTTGCAGAGCACTGGGGAAAAGCAGGCAGAGAATTCCCTGCTAGCACCTTCTCTGTGCCTGGGAAGCACAAGTGTTCACATTGCTTCGCAGAATCGTGTTTGTGCAGAAAACACTAACACTTGTTCAGAAGGAAAGAAAGCACAGAGCCCCACATTTTATGTTGTCCTGGAGAGCTTGCAGAGCACTGGGGAAAGGCAGGCAGAGAATTCCCTGCTAGCACCTTCTCTGTGCCTGGGAAGCACAAGTGTTCACATTGCTTCGCAGAATCGTGTTTGTGCAGAAAACACTAACACTTGTTCAGAAGGAAAGAAAGCACAGAGCCCCACATTTTATGTTGCCCTGGAGAGCTTGCAGAGCACTGGGGAAAAGCAGGCAGAGAATTCCCTGCTAGCACCTTCTCTGTGCCTGGGAAGCACAAGTGTTCACATTGCTTCGCAGAATCGCGTTTGTGCAGAAAACACTAACACTTGTTCAGAAGGAAAGAAAGCCCAGAGCCCCACATTTTATGTTGCCCTGGAGAGCTTGCAGAGCACTGGGGAAAGGCAGGCAGAGAATTCCCTGCTAGCACCTTCTCTGTGCCTGGGAACTAAAAGTGTTCACATTGCTTCGCTGAATCGTGTTTGTGCAGAAAACACTAACACTTGTCCAGAACGAAAGAAAGCACAGAGCCCCAGATTTTATGTTGCCCTGGAGAGCTTGCAGAGCACTGGGGAAAGGCAGGCAGAGAATTCCCTGCTAGCACCTTCTCTGTGCCTGGGAAGCAGAAGTGTTCCCATTGCTTCGCAGAATCGTGTTTGTGCAGAAAACACTAACACTTGTTCAGAAGGAAAGAAAGCACAGAGCCCCAGATTTTATGTTGCCCTGGAGAGCTTGCAGAGCACTGGGGAAAGGCAGGCAGAGAATTCCCTGCTAGCACCTTCTCTGTGCCTGGGAAGGAGAAGTGTTCACATTGCTTCGCAGAATCACGTTTGTGCAGAAAACACTAACACTTGTTCAGAAGGAAAGAAAGCACAGAGCCCCAGATTTTATGTTGCCCTGCAGAGCATGCAGAGCACTGGGGAAAGGCAGGCAGAGAATTCCCTGCTAGCACCTTCTCTGTGCCTGGGAAGCACAAGTGTTCCCATTGCTTCGCAGAATCGCGTTTGTGCAGAAAACACTAACACTTGTTCAGAAGGAAAGAAAGCCCAGAGCCCCACATTTTATGTTGCCCTGGAGAGCTTGCAGAGCACTGGGGAAAGGCAGGCAGAGAATTCCCTGCTAGCACCTTCTCTGTGCCTGGGAAGCACAAGTGTTCACATTGCTTCGCAGAATCGTGTTTGTGCAGAAAACACTAACACTTGTTCAGAAGGAAAGAAAGCACAGAGCCCCAGATTTTATGTTGCCCTGGAGAGCTTGCAGAGCACTGGGGAAAGGCAGGCAGAGAATTCCCTGCTAGCACCTTCTCTGTGCCTGGGAAGCACAAGTGTTCCCATTGCTTCGCAGAATCGCGTTTGTGCAGAAAACACTAACACTTGTTCAGAAGGAAAGAAAGCACAGAGCCCCAGATTTTATGTTGCCCTGGAGAGCTTGCAGAGCACTGGGGAAAAGCAGGCAGAGAATTCCCTGCTAGCACCTTCTCTGTGCCTGGGAAGCACAAGTGTTCCCATTGCTTCGCAGAATCGCGTTTGTGCAGAAAACACTAACACTTGTTCAGAAGGAAAGAAAGCACAGAGCCCCAGATTTTATGTTGCCCTGGAGAGCTTGCAGAGCACTGGGGAAAAGCAGGCAGAGAATTCCCTGCTAGCACCTTCTCTGTGCCTGGGAAGCACAAGTGTTCCCATTGCTTCGCAGAATCGCGTTTGTGCAGAAAACACTAACACTTGTTCAGAAGGAAAGAAAGCCCAGAGCCCCACATTTTATGTTGCCCTGGAGAGCTTGCAGAGCACTGGGGAAAGGCAGGCAGAGAATTCCCTGCTAGCACCTTCTCTGTGCCTGGGAAGCACAAGTGTTCACATTGCTTCGCAGAATCGCGTTTGTGCAGAAAACACTAACACTTGTTCAGAAGGAAAGAAAGCACAGAGCCCCAGATTTTATGTTGCCCTGGAGAGCTTGCAGAGCACTGGGGAAAGGCAGGCAGAGAATTCCCTGCTAGCACCTTCTCTGTGCCTGGGAAGCACAAGTGTTCACATTGCTTCGCAGAATCGTGTTTGTGCAGAAAACACTAACACTTGTCCAGAAGGAAAGAAAGCACAGAGCCCCACATTTTATGTTGCCCTGGAGAGCTTGCAGAGCACTGGGGAAAAGCAGGCAGAGAATTCCCTGCTAGCACCTTCTCTGTGCCTGGGAAGCACAAGTGTTCACATTGCTTCGCAGAATCGCGTTTGTGCAGAAAACACTAACACTTGTTCAGAAGGAAAGAAAGCACAGAGCCCCAGATTTTATGTTGCCCTGGAGAGCTTGCAGAGCACTGGGGAAAAGCAGGCAGAGAATTCCCTGCTAGCACCTTCTCTGTGCCTGGGAAGCACAAGTGTTCACATTGCTTCGCAGAATCGCGTTTGTGCAGAAAACACTAACACTTGTTCAGAAGGAAAGAAAGCACAGAGCCCCACATTTTATGTTGCCCTGGAGAGCTTGCAGAGCACTGGGGAAAAGCAGGCAGAGAATTCCCTGCTAGCACCTTCTCTGTGCCTGGGAAGCACAAGTGTTCACATTGCTTCGCAGAATCGCGTTTGTGCAGAAAACACTAACACTTGTTCAGAAGGAAAGAAAGCACAGAGCCCCAGATTTTATGTTGCCCTGGAGAGCTTGCAGAGCACTGGGGAAAGGCAGGCAGAGAATTCCCTGCTAGCACCTTCTCTGTGCCTGGGAAGCACAAGTGTTCACATTGCTTCGCAGAATCGCGTTTGTGCAGAAAACACTAACACTTGTTCAGAAGGAAAGAAAGCACAGAGCCCCAGATTTTATGTTGCCCTGGAGAGCTTGCAGAGCACTGGGGAAAGGCAGGCAGAGAATTCCCTGCTAGCACCTTCTCTGTGCCAGGGAAGGAGAAGTGTTCACATTGCTTCGCAGAATCGCGTTTGTGCAGAAAACACTAACACTTGTCCAGAAGGAAAGAAAGCACAGAGCCCCAGATTTTATGTTGCCCTGGAGAGCTTGCAGAGCACTGGGGAAAAGCAGGCAGAGAATTCCCTGCTAGCACCTTCTCTGTGCCTGGGAAGCACAAGTGTTCACATTGCTTCGCAGAATCGCGTTTGTGCAGAAAACACTAACACTTGTTCAGAAGGAAAGAAAGCACAGAGCCCCACATTTTATGTTGCCCTGGAGAGCTTGCAGAGCACTGGGGAAAGGCAGGCAGAGAATTCCCTGCTAGCACCTTCTCTGTGCCTGGGAAGCACAAGTGTTCACATTGCTTCGCAGAATCGCGTTTGTGCAGAAAACACTAACACTTGTTCAGAAGGAAAGAAAGCACAGAGCCCCACATTTTATGTTGCCCTGGAGAGCTTGCAGAGCACTGGGGAAAAGCAGGCAGAGAATTCCCTGCTAGCACCTTCTCTGTGCCTGGGAAGCACAAGTGTTCACATTGCTTCGCAGAATCGTGTTTGTGCAGAAAACACTAACACTTGTTCAGAAGGAAAGAAAGCACAGAGCCCCAGATTTTATGTTGCCCTGGAGAGCTTGCAGAGCACTGGGGAAAAGCAGGCAGAGAATTCCCTGCTAGCACCTTCTCTGTGCCTGGGAAGCACAAGTGTTCCCATTGCTTCGCAGAATCGCGTTTGTGCAGAAAACACTAACACTTGTTCAGAAGGAAAGAAAGCACAGAGCCCCACATTTTATGTTGCCCTGGAGAGCTTACAGAGCACTGGGGAAAGGCAGGCAGAGAATTCCCTGCTAGCACCTTCTCTGTGCCTGGGAAGCACAAGTGTTCACATTGCTTCGCAGAATCGCGTTTGTGCAGAAAACACTAACACTTGTTCAGAAGGAAAGAAAGCACAGAGCCCCACATTTTATGTTGCCCTGGAGAGCTTGCAGAGCACTGGGGAAAGGCAGGCAGAGAATTCCCTGCTAGCACCTTCTCTGTGCCTGGGAAGCACAAGTGTTCACATTGCTTCGCAGAATCGCGTTTGTGCAGAAAACACTAACACTTGTTCAGAAGGAAAGAAAGCACAGAGCCCCACATTTTATGTTGCCCTGCAGAGCATGCAGAGCACTGGGGAAAGGCAGGCAGAGAATTCCCTGCTAGCACCTTCTCTGTGCCTGGGAAGCACAAGTGTTCACATTGCTTCGCAGAATCGCGTTTGTGCTGAAAACACTAACACTTGTTCAGAAGGAAAGAAAGCACAGAGCCCCACATTTTATGTTGCCCTGGAGAGCTTGCAGAGCACTGGGGAAAGGCAGGCAGAGAATTCCCTGCTAGCACCTTCTCTGTGCCTGGGAAGCACAAGTGTTCACATTGCTTCGCAGAATCGTGTTTGTGCAGAAAACACTAACACTTGTTCAGAAGGAAAGAAAGCACAGAGCCCCAGATTTTATGTTGCCCTGGAGAGCTTGCAGAGCACTGGGGAAAGGCAGGCAGAGAATTCCCTGCTAGCACCTTCTCTGTGCCTGGGAAGCACAAGTGTTCCCATTGCTTCGCAGAATCGCGTTTGTGCAGAAAACACTAACACTTGTTCAGAAGGAAAGAAAGCACAGAGCCCCAGATTTTATGTTGCCCTGGAGAGCTTGCAGAGCACTGGGGAAAAGCAGGCAGAGAATTCCCTGCTAGCACCTTCTCTGTGCCTGGGAAGCACAAGTGTTCCCATTGCTTCGCAGAATCGCGTTTGTGCAGAAAACACTAACACTTGTTCAGAAGGAAAGAAAGCACAGAGCCCCAGATTTTATGTTGCCCTGGAGAGCTTGCAGAGCACTGGGGAAAAGCAGGCAGAGAATTCCCTGCTAGCACCTTCTCTGTGCCTGGGAAGCACAAGTGTTCCCATTGCTTCGCAGAATCGCGTTTGTGCAGAAAACACTAACACTTGTCCAGAAGGAAAGAAAGCACAGAGCCCCACATTTTATGTTGCCCTGGAGAGCTTGCAGAGCACTGGGGAAAAGCAGGCAGAGAATTCCCTGCTAGCACCTTCTCTGTGCCTGGGAAGCACAAGTGTTCCCATTGCTTCGCAGAATCGCGTTTGTGCAGAAAACACTAACACTTGTTCAGAAGGAAAGAAAGCACAGAGCCCCAGATTTTATGTTGCCCTGGAGAGCTTGCAGAGCACTGGGGAAAGGCAGGCAGAGAATTCCCTGCTAGCACCTTCTCTGTGCCTGGGAAGCACAAGTGTTCACATTGCTTCGCAGAATCGCGTTTGTGCAGAAAACACTAACACTTGTTCAGAAGGAAAGAAAGCACAGAGCCCCAGATTTTATGTTGCCCTGGAGAGCTTGCAGAGCACTGGGGAAAGGCAGGCAGAGAATTCCCTGCTAGCACCTTCTCTGTGCCTGGGAAGCACAAGTGTTCCCATTGCTTCGCAGAATCGCGTTTGTGCAGAAAACACTAACACTTGTTCAGAAGGAAAGAAAGCACAGAGCCCCAGATTTTATGTTGCCCTGGAGAGCTTGCAGAGCACTGGGGAAAGGCAGGCAGAGAATTCCCTGCTAGCACCTTCTCTGTGCCTGGGAAGCACAAGTGTTCACATTGCTTCGCAGAATCGTGTTTGTGCAGAAAACACTAACACTTGTTCAGAAGGAAAGAAAGCACAGAGCCCCAGATTTTATGTTGCCCTGGAGAGCTTGCAGAGCACTGGGGAAAGGCAGGCAGAGAATTCCCTGCTAGCACCTTCTCTGTGCCTGGGAAGCACAAGTGTTCACATTGCTTCGCAGAATCGCGTTTGTGCAGAAAACACTAACACTTGTTCAGAAGGAAAGAAAGCACAGAGCCCCAGATTTTATGTTGCCCTGGAGAGCTTGCAGAGCACTGGGGAAAAGCAGGCAGAGAATTCCCTGCTAGCACCTTCTCTGTGCCTGGGAAGCACAAGTGTTCACATTGCTTCGCAGAATCGCGTTTGTGCAGAAAACACTAACACTTGTTCAGAAGGAAAGAAAGCACAGAGCCCCAGATTTTATGTTGCCCTGGAGAGCTTGCAGAGCACTGGGGAAAGGCAGGCAGAGAATTCCCTGCTAGCACCTTCTCTGTGCCTGGGAAGCACAAGTGTTCACATTGCTTCGCAGAATCGCGTTTGTGCTGAAAACACTAACACTTGTTCAGAAGGAAAGAAAGCACAGAGCCCCACATTTTATGTTGCCCTGGAGAGCTTGCAGAGCACTGGGGAAAGGCAGGCAGAGAATTCCCTGCTAGCACCTTCTCTGTGCCTGGGAAGCACAAGTGTTCACATTGCTTCGCAGAATCGCGTTTGTGCAGAAAACACTAACACTTGTTCAGAAGGAAAGAAAGCACAGAGCCCCACATTTTATGTTGCCCTGGAGAGCATGCAGAGCACTGGGGAAAGGCAGGCAGAGAATTCCCTGCTAGCACCTTCTCTGTGCCTGGGAAGCACAAGTGTTCACATTGCTTCGCAGAATCGCGTTTGTGCAGAAAACACTAACACTTGTTCAGAAGGAAAGAAAGCCCAGAGCCCCACATTTTATGTTGCCCTGGAGAGCTTGCAGAGCACTGGGGAAAGGCAGGCAGAGAATTCCCTGCTAGCACCTTCTCTGTGCCTGGGAACTAAAAGTGTTCACATTGCTTCGCTGAATCGTGTTTGTGCAGAAAACACTAACACTTGTCCAGAACGAAAGAAAGCACAGAGCCCCAGATTTTATGTTGCCCTGGAGAGCTTGCAGAGCACTGGGGAAAGGCAGGCAGAGAATTCCCTGCTAGCACCTTCTCTGTGCCTGGGAAGCACAAGTGTTCACATTGCTTCGCAGAATCGCGTTTGTGCAGAAAACACTAACACTTGTTCAGAAGGAAAGAAAGCACAGAGCCCCACATTTTATGTTGCCCTGGAGAGCTTGCAGAGCACTGGGGAAAAGCAGGCAGAGAATTCCCTGCTAGCACCTTCTCTGTGCCTGGGAAGCACAAGTGTTCCCATTGCTTCGCAGAATCGCGTTTGTGCAGAAAACACTAACACTTGTTCAGAAGGAAAGAAAGCACAGAGCCCCAGATTTTATGTTGCCCTGGAGAGCTTGCAGAGCACTGGGGAAAGGCAGGCAGAGAATTCCCTGCTAGCACCTTCTCTGTGCCTGGGAAGGAGAAGTGTTCACATTGCTTCGCAGAATCACGTTTGTGCAGAAAACACTAACACTTGTTCAGAAGGAAAGAAAGCACAGAGCCCCAGATTTTATGTTGCCCTGCAGAGCATGCAGAGCACTGGGGAAAGGCAGGCAGAGAATTCCCTGCTAGCACCTTCTCTGTGCCTGGGAAGCACAAGTGTTCCCATTGCTTCGCAGAATCGCGTTTGTGCAGAAAACACTAACACTTGTTCAGAAGGAAAGAAAGCCCAGAGCCCCACATTTTATGTTGCCCTGGAGAGCTTGCAGAGCACTGGGGAAAGGCAGGCAGAGAATTCCCTGCTAGCACCTTCTCTGTGCCTGGGAAGCACAAGTGTTCACATTGCTTCGCAGAATCGTGTTTGTGCAGAAAACACTAACACTTGTTCAGAAGGAAAGAAAGCACAGAGCCCCAGATTTTATGTTGCCCTGGAGAGCTTGCAGAGCACTGGGGAAAGGCAGGCAGAGAATTCCCTGCTAGCACCTTCTCTGTGCCTGGGAAGCACAAGTGTTCCCATTGCTTCGCAGAATCGCGTTTGTGCAGAAAACACTAACACTTGGTCAGAAGGAAAGAAAGCACAGAGCCCCAGATTTTATGTTGCCCTGGAGAGCTTGCAGAGCACTGGGGAAAAGCAGGCAGAGAATTCCCTGCTAGCACCTTCTCTGTGCCTGGGAAGCACAAGTGTTCCCATTGCTTCGCAGAATCGCGTTTGTGCAGAAAACACTAACACTTGTTCAGAAGGAAAGAAAGCACAGAGCCCCACATTTTATGTTGCCCTGGAGAGCTTGCAGAGCACTGGGGAAAAGCAGGCAGAGAATTCCCTGCTAGCACCTTCTCTGTGCCTGGGAAGCACAAGTGTTCACATTGCTTCGCAGAATCGCGTTTGTGCAGAAAACACTAACACTTGTTCAGAAGGAAAGAAAGCACAGAGCCCCACATTTTATGTTGCCCTGGAGAGCTTGCAGAGCACTGGGGAAAGGCAGGCAGAGAATTCCCTGCTAGCACCTTCTCTGTGCCTGGGAAGCACAAGTGTTCACATTGCTTCGCAGAATCGCGTTTGTGCAGAAAACACTAACACTTGTCCAGAAGGAAAGAAAGCACAGAGCCCCACATTTTATGTTGCCCTGGAGAGCTTGCAGAGCACTGGGGAAAGGCAGGCAGAGAATTCCCTGCTAGCACCTTCTCTGTGCCTGGGAAGCACAAGTGTTCACATTGCTTCGCAGAATCGCGTTTGTGCAGAAAACACTAACACTTGTTCAGAAGGAAAGAAAGCACAGAGCCCCACATTTTATGTTGCCCTGGAGAGCTTGCAGAGCACTGGGGAAAGGCAGGCAGAGAATTCCCTGCTAGCACCTTCTCTGTGCCTGGGAAGCACAAGTGTTCACATTGCTTCGCAGAATCGCGTTTGTGCAGAAAACACTAACACTTGTTCAGAAGGAAAGAAAGCACAGAGCCCCAGATTTTATGTTGCCCTGGAGAGCTTGCAGAGCACTGGGGAAAGGCAGGCAGAGAATTCCCTGCTAGCACCTTCTCTGTGCCTGGGAAGGAGAAGTGTTCACATTGCTTCGCAGAATCACGTTTGTGCAGAAAACACTAACACTTGTTCAGAAGGAAAGAAAGCACAGAGCCCCAGATTTTATGTTGCCCTGCAGAGCATGCAGAGCACTGGGGAAAGGCAGGCAGAGAATTCCCTGCTAGCACCTTCTCTGTGCCTGGGAAGCACAAGTGTTCCCATTGCTTCGCAGAATCGCGTTTGTGCAGAAAACACTAACACTTGTTCAGAAGGAAAGAAAGCCCAGAGCCCCACATTTTATGTTGCCCTGGAGAGCTTGCAGAGCACTGGGGAAAGGCAGGCAGAGAATTCCCTGCTAGCACCTTCTCTGTGCCTGGGAAGCACAAGTGTTCACATTGCTTCGCAGAATCGTGTTTGTGCAGAAAACACTAACACTTGTTCAGAAGGAAAGAAAGCACAGAGCCCCAGATTTTATGTTGCCCTGGAGAGCTTGCAGAGCACTGGGGAAAGGCAGGCAGAGAATTCCCTGCTAGCACCTTCTCTGTGCCTGGGAAGCACAAGTGTTCCCATTGCTTCGCAGAATCGCGTTTGTGCAGAAAACACTAACACTTGGTCAGAAGGAAAGAAAGCACAGAGCCCCAGATTTTATGTTGCCCTGGAGAGCTTGCAGAGCACTGGGGAAAAGCAGGCAGAGAATTCCCTGCTAGCACCTTCTCTGTGCCTGGGAAGCACAAGTGTTCCCATTGCTTCGCAGAATCGCGTTTGTGCAGAAAACACTAACACTTGTTCAGAAGGAAAGAAAGCACAGAGCCCCACATTTTATGTTGCCCTGGAGAGCTTGCAGAGCACTGGGGAAAAGCAGGCAGAGAATTCCCTGCTAGCACCTTCTCTGTGCCTGGGAAGCACAAGTGTTCACATTGCTTCGCAGAATCGCGTTTGTGCAGAAAACACTAACACTTGTTCAGAAGGAAAGAAAGCACAGAGCCCCACATTTTATGTTGCCCTGGAGAGCTTGCAGAGCACTGGGGAAAGGCAGGCAGAGAATTCCCTGCTAGCACCTTCTCTGTGCCTGGGAAGCACAAGTGTTCACATTGCTTCGCAGAATCGCGTTTGTGCAGAAAACACTAACACTTGTTCAGAAGGAAAGAAAGCACAGAGCCCCACATTTTATGTTGCCCTGGAGAGCTTGCAGAGCACTGGGGAAAGGCAGGCAGAGAATTCCCTGCTAGCACCTTCTCTGTGCCTGGGAAGCACAAGTGTTCACATTGCTTCGCAGAATCGCGTTTGTGCAGAAAACACTAACACTTGTTCAGAAGGAAAGAAAGCACAGAGCCCCACATTTTATGTTGCCCTGGAGAGCTTGCAGAGCACTGGGGAAAGGCAGGCAGAGAATTCCCTGCTAGCACCTTCTCTGTGCCTGGGAAGCACAAGTGTTCACATTGCTTCGCAGAATCGCGTTTGTGCAGAAAACACTAACACTTGTTCAGAAGGAAAGAAAGCACAGAGCCCCAGATTTTATGTTGCCCTGGAGAGCTTGCAGAGCACTGGGGAAAGGCAGGCAGAGAATTCCCTGCTAGCACCTTCTCTGTGCCTGGGAAGCACAAGTGTTCACATTGCTTCGCAGAATCGCGTTTGTGCAGAAAACACTAACACTTGTTCAGAAGGAAAGAAAGCACAGAGCCCCAGATTTTATGTTGCCCTGGAGAGCTTGCAGAGCACTGGGGAAAGGCAGGCAGAGAATTCCCTGCTAGCACCTTCTCTGTGCCTGGGAAGGAGAAGTGTTCACATTGCTTCGCAGAATCGCGTTTGTGCAGAAAACACTAACACTTGTCCAGAAGGAAAGAAAGCACAGAGCCCCACATTTTATGTTGCCCTGGAGAGCTTGCAGAGCACTGGGGAAAAGCAGGCAGAGAATTCCCTGCTAGCACCTTCTCTGTGCCTGGAAAGCACAAGTGTTCACATTGCTTCGCAGAATCGCGTTTGTGCAGAAAACACTAACACTTGTTCAGAAGGAAAGAAAGCACAGAGCCCCAGATTTTCTGTTGCCCTGGAGAGCTTGCAGAGCACTGGGGAAAGGCAGGCAGAGAATTCCCTGCTAGCACCTTCTCTGTGCCTGGGAAGCACAAGTGTTCACATTGCTTCGCAGAATCGCGTTTGTGCAGAAAACACTAACACTTGTTCAGAAGGAAAGAAAGCACAGAGCCCCACATTTTATGTTGCCCTGGAGAGCTTGCAGAGCACTGGGGAAAAGCAGGCAGAGAATTCCCTGCTAGCACCTTCTCTGTGCCTGGGAAGCACAAGTGTTCACATTGCTTCGCAGAATCGTGTTTGTGCAGAAAACACTAACACTTGTTCAGAAGGAAAGAAAGCACAGAGCCCCACATTTTATGTTGTCCTGGAGAGCTTGCAGAGCACTGGGGAAAGGCAGGCAGAGAATTCCCTGCTAGCACCTTCTCTGTGCCTGGGAAGCACAAGTGTTCACATTGCTTCGCAGAATCGTGTTTGTGCAGAAAACACTAACACTTGTTCAGAAGGAAAGAAAGCACAGAGCCCCACATTTTATGTTGCCCTGGAGAGCTTGCAGAGCACTGGGGAAAAGCAGGCAGAGAATTCCCTGCTAGCACCTTCTCTGTGCCTGGGAAGCACAAGTGTTCACATTGCTTCGCAGAATCGCGTTTGTGCAGAAAACACTAACACTTGTTCAGAAGGAAAGAAAGCCCAGAGCCCCACATTTTATGTTGCCCTGGAGAGCTTGCAGAGCACTGGGGAAAGGCAGGCAGAGAATTCCCTGCTAGCACCTTCTCTGTGCCTGGGAACTAAAAGTGTTCACATTGCTTCGCTGAATCGTGTTTGTGCAGAAAACACTAACACTTGTCCAGAACGAAAGAAAGCACAGAGCCCCAGATTTTATGTTGCCCTGGAGAGCTTGCAGAGCACTGGGGAAAGGCAGGCAGAGAATTCCCTGCTAGCACCTTCTCTGTGCCTGGGAAGCAGAAGTGTTCCCATTGCTTCGCAGAATCGTGTTTGTGCAGAAAACACTAACACTTGTTCAGAAGGAAAGAAAGCACAGAGCCCCAGATTTTATGTTGCCCTGGAGAGCTTGCAGAGCACTGGGGAAAGGCAGGCAGAGAATTCCCTGCTAGCACCTTCTCTGTGCCTGGGAAGGAGAAGTGTTCACATTGCTTCGCAGAATCACGTTTGTGCAGAAAACACTAACACTTGTTCAGAAGGAAAGAAAGCACAGAGCCCCAGATTTTATGTTGCCCTGCAGAGCATGCAGAGCACTGGGGAAAGGCAGGCAGAGAATTCCCTGCTAGCACCTTCTCTGTGCCTGGGAAGCACAAGTGTTCCCATTGCTTCGCAGAATCGCGTTTGTGCAGAAAACACTAACACTTGTTCAGAAGGAAAGAAAGCCCAGAGCCCCACATTTTATGTTGCCCTGGAGAGCTTGCAGAGCACTGGGGAAAGGCAGGCAGAGAATTCCCTGCTAGCACCTTCTCTGTGCCTGGGAAGCACAAGTGTTCACATTGCTTCGCAGAATCGTGTTTGTGCAGAAAACACTAACACTTGTTCAGAAGGAAAGAAAGCACAGAGCCCCAGATTTTATGTTGCCCTGGAGAGCTTGCAGAGCACTGGGGAAAGGCAGGCAGAGAATTCCCTGCTAGCACCTTCTCTGTGCCTGGGAAGCACAAGTGTTCCCATTGCTTCGCAGAATCGCGTTTGTGCAGAAAACACTAACACTTGTTCAGAAGGAAAGAAAGCACAGAGCCCCAGATTTTATGTTGCCCTGGAGAGCTTGCAGAGCACTGGGGAAAAGCAGGCAGAGAATTCCCTGCTAGCACCTTCTCTGTGCCTGGGAAGCACAAGTGTTCCCATTGCTTCGCAGAATCGCGTTTGTGCAGAAAACACTAACACTTGTTCAGAAGGAAAGAAAGCACAGAGCCCCAGATTTTATGTTGCCCTGGAGAGCTTGCAGAGCACTGGGGAAAAGCAGGCAGAGAATTCCCTGCTAGCACCTTCTCTGTGCCTGGGAAGCACAAGTGTTCCCATTGCTTCGCAGAATCGCGTTTGTGCAGAAAACACTAACACTTGTTCAGAAGGAAAGAAAGCCCAGAGCCCCACATTTTATGTTGCCCAGGAGAGCTTGCAGAGCACTGGGGAAAGGCAGGCAGAGAATTCCCTGCTAGCACCTTCTCTGTGCCTGGGAAGCACAAGTGTTCACATTGCTTCGCAGAATCGCGTTTGTGCAGAAAACACTAACACTTGTTCAGAAGGAAAGAAAGCACAGAGCCCCAGATTTTATGTTGCCCTGGAGAGCTTGCAGAGCACTGGGGAAAGGCAGGCAGAGAATTCCCTGCTAGCACCTTCTCTGTGCCTGGGAAGCACAAGTGTTCACATTGCTTCGCAGAATCGTGTTTGTGCAGAAAACACTAACACTTGTCCAGAAGGAAAGAAAGCACAGAGCCCCACATTTTATGTTGCCCTGGAGAGCTTGCAGAGCACTGGGGAAAAGCAGGCAGAGAATTCCCTGCTAGCACCTTCTCTGTGCCTGGGAAGCACAAGTGTTCACATTGCTTCGCAGAATCGCGTTTGTGCAGAAAACACTAACACTTGTTCAGAAGGAAAGAAAGCACAGAGCCCCAGATTTTATGTTGCCCTGGAGAGCTTGCAGAGCACTGGGGAAAAGCAGGCAGAGAATTCCCTGCTAGCACCTTCTCTGTGCCTGGGAAGCACAAGTGTTCACATTGCTTCGCAGAATCGCGTTTGTGCAGAAAACACTAACACTTGTTCAGAAGGAAAGAAAGCACAGAGCCCCACATTTTATGTTGCCCTGGAGAGCTTGCAGAGCACTGGGGAAAAGCAGGCAGAGAATTCCCTGCTAGCACCTTCTCTGTGCCTGGGAAGCACAAGTGTTCCCATTGCTTCGCAGAATCGCGTTTGTGCAGAAAACACTAACACTTGGTCAGAAGGAAAGAAAGCACAGAGCCCCAGATTTTATGTTGCCCTGGAGAGCTTGCAGAGCACTGGGGAAAAGCAGGCAGAGAATTCCCTGCTAGCACCTTCTCTGTGCCTGGGAAGCACAAGTGTTCCCATTGCTTCGCAGAATCGCGTTTGTGCAGAAAACACTAACACTTGTTCAGAAGGAAAGAAAGCACAGAGCCCCAGATTTTATGTTGCCCTGGAGAGCTTGCAGAGCACTGGGGAAAAGCAGGCAGAGAATTCCCTGCTAGCACCTTCTCTGTGCCTGGGAAGCACAAGTGTTCACATTGCTTCGCAGAATCGCGTTTGTGCAGAAAACACTAACACTTGTTCAGAAGGAAAGAAAGCACAGAGCCCCACATTTTATGTTGCCCTGGAGAGCTTGCAGAGCACTGGGGAAAGGCAGGCAGAGAATTCCCTGCTAGCACCTTCTCTGTGCCTGGGAAGCACAAGTGTTCACATTGCTTCGCAGAATCGCGTTTGTGCAGAAAACACTAACACTTGTTCAGAAGGAAAGAAAGCACAGAGCCCCACATTTTATGTTGCCCTGGAGAGCTTGCAGAGCACTGGGGAAAGGCAGGCAGAGAATTCCCTGCTAGCACCTTCTCTGTGCCTGGGAAGCACAAGTGTTCACATTGCTTCGCAGAATCGCGTTTGTGCAGAAAACACTAACACTTGTTCAGAAGGAAAGAAAGCACAGAGCCCCACATTTTATGTTGCCCTGGAGAGCTTGCAGAGCACTGGGGAAAGGCAGGCAGAGAATTCCCTGCTAGCACCTTCTCTGTGCCTGGGAAGCACAAGTGTTCACATTGCTTCGCAGAATCGCGTTTGTGCAGAAAACACTAACACTTGTTCAGAAGGAAAGAAAGCACAGAGCCCCAGATTTTATGTTGCCCTGGAGAGCTTGCAGAGCACTGGGGAAAGGCAGGCAGAGAATTCCCTGCTAGCACCTTCTCTGTGCCTGGGAAGCACAAGTGTTCACATTGCTTCGCAGAATCGCGTTTGTGCAGAAAACACTAACACTTGTTCAGAAGGAAAGAAAGCACAGAGCCCCAGATTTTATGTTGCCCTGGAGAGCTTGCAGAGCACTGGGGAAAGGCAGGCAGAGAATTCCCTGCTAGCACCTTCTCTGTGCCTGGGAAGGAGAAGTGTTCACATTGCTTCGCAGAATCGCGTTTGTGCAGAAAACACTAACACTTGTCCAGAAGGAAAGAAAGCACAGAGCCCCACATTTTATGTTGCCCTGGAGAGCTTGCAGAGCACTGGGGAAAAGCAGGCAGAGAATTCCCTGCTAGCACCTTCTCTGTGCCTGGAAAGCACAAGTGTTCACATTGCTTCGCAGAATCGCGTTTGTGCAGAAAACACTAACACTTGTTCAGAAGGAAAGAAAGCACAGAGCCCCAGATTTTCTGTTGCCCTGGAGAGCTTGCAGAGCACTGGGGAAAGGCAGGCAGAGAATTCCCTGCTAGCACCTTCTCTGTGCCTGGGAAGCACAAGTGTTCACATTGCTTCGCAGAATCGCGTTTGTGCAGAAAACACTAACACTTGTTCAGAAGGAAAGAAAGCACAGAGCCCCACATTTTATGTTGCCCTGGAGAGCTTGCAGAGCACTGGGGAAAAGCAGGCAGAGAATTCCCTGCTAGCACCTTCTCTGTGCCTGGGAAGCACAAGTGTTCACATTGCTTCGCAGAATCGTGTTTGTGCAGAAAACACTAACACTTGTTCAGAAGGAAAGAAAGCACAGAGCCCCACATTTTATGTTGTCCTGGAGAGCTTGCAGAGCACTGGGGAAAGGCAGGCAGAGAATTCCCTGCTAGCACCTTCTCTGTGCCTGGGAAGCACAAGTGTTCACATTGCTTCGCAGAATCGTGTTTGTGCAGAAAACACTAACACTTGTTCAGAAGGAAAGAAAGCACAGAGCCCCACATTTTATGTTGCCCTGGAGAGCTTGCAGAGCACTGGGGAAAAGCAGGCAGAGAATTCCCTGCTAGCACCTTCTCTGTGCCTGGGAAGCACAAGTGTTCACATTGCTTCGCAGAATCGCGTTTGTGCAGAAAACACTAACACTTGTTCAGAAGGAAAGAAAGCCCAGAGCCCCACATTTTATGTTGCCCTGGAGAGCTTGCAGAGCACTGGGGAAAGGCAGGCAGAGAATTCCCTGCTAGCACCTTCTCTGTGCCTGGGAACTAAAAGTGTTCACATTGCTTCGCTGAATCGTGTTTGTGCAGAAAACACTAACACTTGTCCAGAACGAAAGAAAGCACAGAGCCCCAGATTTTATGTTGCCCTGGAGAGCTTGCAGAGCACTGGGGAAAGGCAGGCAGAGAATTCCCTGCTAGCACCTTCTCTGTGCCTGGGAAGCAGAAGTGTTCCCATTGCTTCGCAGAATCGTGTTTGTGCAGAAAACACTAACACTTGTTCAGAAGGAAAGAAAGCACAGAGCCCCAGATTTTATGTTGCCCTGGAGAGCTTGCAGAGCACTGGGGAAAGGCAGGCAGAGAATTCCCTGCTAGCACCTTCTCTGTGCCTGGGAAGGAGAAGTGTTCACATTGCTTCGCAGAATCACGTTTGTGCAGAAAACACTAACACTTGTTCAGAAGGAAAGAAAGCACAGAGCCCCAGATTTTATGTTGCCCTGCAGAGCATGCAGAGCACTGGGGAAAGGCAGGCAGAGAATTCCCTGCTAGCACCTTCTCTGTGCCTGGGAAGCACAAGTGTTCCCATTGCTTCGCAGAATCGCGTTTGTGCAGAAAACACTAACACTTGTTCAGAAGGAAAGAAAGCCCAGAGCCCCACATTTTATGTTGCCCTGGAGAGCTTGCAGAGCACTGGGGAAAGGCAGGCAGAGAATTCCCTGCTAGCACCTTCTCTGTGCCTGGGAAGCACAAGTGTTCACATTGCTTCGCAGAATCGTGTTTGTGCAGAAAACACTAACACTTGTTCAGAAGGAAAGAAAGCACAGAGCCCCAGATTTTATGTTGCCCTGGAGAGCTTGCAGAGCACTGGGGAAAGGCAGGCAGAGAATTCCCTGCTAGCACCTTCTCTGTGCCTGGGAAGCACAAGTGTTCCCATTGCTTCGCAGAATCGCGTTTGTGCAGAAAACACTAACACTTGTTCAGAAGGAAAGAAAGCACAGAGCCCCAGATTTTATGTTGCCCTGGAGAGCTTGCAGAGCACTGGGGAAAAGCAGGCAGAGAATTCCCTGCTAGCACCTTCTCTGTGCCTGGGAAGCACAAGTGTTCCCATTGCTTCGCAGAATCGCGTTTGTGCAGAAAACACTAACACTTGTTCAGAAGGAAAGAAAGCACAGAGCCCCAGATTTTATGTTGCCCTGGAGAGCTTGCAGAGCACTGGGGAAAAGCAGGCAGAGAATTCCCTGCTAGCACCTTCTCTGTGCCTGGGAAGCACAAGTGTTCCCATTGCTTCGCAGAATCGCGTTTGTGCAGAAAACACTAACACTTGTTCAGAAGGAAAGAAAGCCCAGAGCCCCACATTTTATGTTGCCCTGGAGAGCTTGCAGAGCACTGGGGAAAGGCAGGCAGAGAATTCCCTGCTAGCACCTTCTCTGTGCCTGGGAAGCACAAGTGTTCACATTGCTTCGCAGAATCGCGTTTGTGCAGAAAACACTAACACTTGTTCAGAAGGAAAGAAAGCACAGAGCCCCAGATTTTATGTTGCCCTGGAGAGCTTGCAGAGCACTGGGGAAAGGCAGGCAGAGAATTCCCTGCTAGCACCTTCTCTGTGCCTGGGAAGCACAAGTGTTCACATTGCTTCGCAGAATCGTGTTTGTGCAGAAAACACTAACACTTGTCCAGAAGGAAAGAAAGCACAGAGCCCCACATTTTATGTTGCCCTGGAGAGCTTGCAGAGCACTGGGGAAAAGCAGGCAGAGAATTCCCTGCTAGCACCTTCTCTGTGCCTGGGAAGCACAAGTGTTCACATTGCTTCGCAGAATCGCGTTTGTGCAGAAAACACTAACACTTGTTCAGAAGGAAAGAAAGCACAGAGCCCCAGATTTTATGTTGCCCTGGAGAGCTTGCAGAGCACTGGGGAAAAGCAGGCAGAGAATTCCCTGCTAGCACCTTCTCTGTGCCTGGGAAGCACAAGTGTTCACATTGCTTCGCAGAATCGCGTTTGTGCAGAAAACACTAACACTTGTTCAGAAGGAAAGAAAGCACAGAGCCCCACATTTTATGTTGCCCTGGAGAGCTTGCAGAGCACTGGGGAAAAGCAGGCAGAGAATTCCCTGCTAGCACCTTCTCTGTGCCTGGGAAGCACAAGTGTTCACATTGCTTCGCAGAATCGCGTTTGTGCAGAAAACACTAACACTTGTTCAGAAGGAAAGAAAGCACAGAGCCCCAGATTTTATGTTGCCCTGGAGAGCTTGCAGAGCACTGGGGAAAGGCAGGCAGAGAATTCCCTGCTAGCACCTTCTCTGTGCCTGGGAAGCACAAGTGTTCACATTGCTTCGCAGAATCGCGTTTGTGCAGAAAACACTAACACTTGTTCAGAAGGAAAGAAAGCACAGAGCCCCAGATTTTATGTTGCCCTGGAGAGCTTGCAGAGCACTGGGGAAAGGCAGGCAGAGAATTCCCTGCTAGCACCTTCTCTGTGCCTGGGAAGGAGAAGTGTTCACATTGCTTCGCAGAATCGCGTTTGTGCAGAAAACACTAACACTTGTCCAGAAGGAAAGAAAGCACAGAGCCCCAGATTTTATGTTGCCCTGGAGAGCTTGCAGAGCACTGGGGAAAAGCAGGCAGAGAATTCCCTGCTAGCACCTTCTCTGTGCCTGGGAAGCACAAGTGTTCACATTGCTTCGCAGAATCGCGTTTGTGCAGAAAACACTAACACTTGTTCAGAAGGAAAGAAAGCACAGAGCCCCACATTTTATGTTGCCCTGGAGAGCTTGCAGAGCACTGGGGAAAGGCAGGCAGAGAATTCCCTGCTAGCACCTTCTCTGTGCCTGGGAAGCACAAGTGTTCACATTGCTTCGCAGAATCGCGTTTGTGCAGAAAACACTAACACTTGTTCAGAAGGAAAGAAAGCACAGAGCCCCACATTTTATGTTGCCCTGGAGAGCTTGCAGAGCACTGGGGAAAAGCAGGCAGAGAATTCCCTGCTAGCACCTTCTCTGTGCCTGGGAAGCACAAGTGTTCACATTGCTTCGCAGAATCGTGTTTGTGCAGAAAACACTAACACTTGTTCAGAAGGAAAGAAAGCACAGAGCCCCACATTTTATGTTGCCCTGGAGAGCTTGCAGAGCACTGGGGAAAAGCAGGCAGAGAATTCCCTGCTAGCACCTTCTCTGTGCCTGGGAAGCACAAGTGTTCCCATTGCTTCGCAGAATCGCGTTTGTGCAGAAAACACTAACACTTGTTCAGAAGGAAAGAAAGCACAGAGCCCCACATTTTATGTTGCCCTGGAGAGCTTACAGAGCACTGGGGAAAGGCAGGCAGAGAATTCCCTGCTAGCACCTTCTCTGTGCCTGGGAAGCACAAGTGTTCACATTGCTTCGCAGAATCGCGTTTGTGCAGAAAACACTAACACTTGTTCAGAAGGAAAGAAAGCACAGAGCCCCACATTTTATGTTGCCCTGGAGAGCTTGCAGAGCACTGGGGAAAGGCAGGCAGAGAATTCCCTGCTAGCACCTTCTCTGTGCCTGGGAAGCACAAGTGTTCACATTGCTTCGCAGAATCGCGTTTGTGCAGAAAACACTAACACTTGTTCAGAAGGAAAGAAAGCACAGAGCCCCACATTTTATGTTGCCCTGCAGAGCATGCAGAGCACTGGGGAAAGGCAGGCAGAGAATTCCCTGCTAGCACCTTCTCTGTGCCTGGGAAGCACAAGTGTTCACATTGCTTCGCAGAATCGCGTTTGTGCTGAAAACACTAACACTTGTTCAGAAGGAAAGAAAGCACAGAGCCCCACATTTTATGTTGCCCTGGAGAGCTTGCAGAGCACTGGGGAAAGGCAGGCAGAGAATTCCCTGCTAGCACCTTCTCTGTGCCTGGGAAGCACAAGTGTTCACATTGCTTCGCAGAATCGTGTTTGTGCAGAAAACACTAACACTTGTTCAGAAGGAAAGAAAGCACAGAGCCCCAGATTTTATGTTGCCCTGGAGAGCTTGCAGAGCACTGGGGAAAGGCAGGCAGAGAATTCCCTGCTAGCACCTTCTCTGTGCCTGGGAAGCACAAGTGTTCCCATTGCTTCGCAGAATCGCGTTTGTGCAGAAAACACTAACACTTGTTCAGAAGGAAAGAAAGCACAGAGCCCCAGATTTTATGTTGCCCTGGAGAGCTTGCAGAGCACTGGGGAAAAGCAGGCAGAGAATTCCCTGCTAGCACCTTCTCTGTGCCTGGGAAGCACAAGTGTTCCCATTGCTTCGCAGAATCGCGTTTGTGCAGAAAACACTAACACTTGTTCAGAAGGAAAGAAAGCACAGAGCCCCAGATTTTATGTTGCCCTGGAGAGCTTGCAGAGCACTGGGGAAAAGCAGGCAGAGAATTCCCTGCTAGCACCTTCTCTGTGCCTGGGAAGCACAAGTGTTCCCATTGCTTCGCAGAATCGCGTTTGTGCAGAAAACACTAACACTTGTCCAGAAGGAAAGAAAGCACAGAGCCCCACATTTTATGTTGCCCTGGAGAGCTTGCAGAGCACTGGGGAAAAGCAGGCAGAGAATTCCCTGCTAGCACCTTCTCTGTGCCTGGGAAGCACAAGTGTTCCCATTGCTTCGCAGAATCGCGTTTGTGCAGAAAACACTAACACTTGTTCAGAAGGAAAGAAAGCACAGAGCCCCAGATTTTATGTTGCCCTGGAGAGCTTGCAGAGCACTGGGGAAAGGCAGGCAGAGAATTCCCTGCTAGCACCTTCTCTGTGCCTGGGAAGCACAAGTGTTCACATTGCTTCGCAGAATCGCGTTTGTGCAGAAAACACTAACACTTGTTCAGAAGGAAAGAAAGCACAGAGCCCCAGATTTTATGTTGCCCTGGAGAGCTTGCAGAGCACTGGGGAAAGGCAGGCAGAGAATTCCCTGCTAGCACCTTCTCTGTGCCTGGGAAGCACAAGTGTTCCCATTGCTTCGCAGAATCGCGTTTGTGCAGAAAACACTAACACTTGTTCAGAAGGAAAGAAAGCACAGAGCCCCACATTTTATGTTGCCCTGGAGAGCTTGCAGAGCACTGGGGAAAGGCAGGCAGAGAATTCCCTGCTAGCACCTTCTCTGTGCCTGGGAAGCACAAGTGTTCACATTGCTTCGCAGAATCGCGTTTGTGCAGAAAACACTAACACTTGTTCAGAAGGAAAGAAAGCACAGAGCCCCACATTTTATGTTGCCCTGGAGAGCTTGCAGAGCACTGGGGAAAGGCAGGCAGAGAATTCCCTGCTAGCACCTTCTCTGTGCCTGGGAAGCACAAGTGTTCACATTGCTTCGCAGAATCGTGTTTGTGCAGAAAACACTAACACTTGTTCAGAAGGAAAGAAAGCACAGAGCCCCACATTTTATGTTGCCCTGGAGAGCTTGCAGAGCACTGGGGAAAGGCAGGCAGAGAATTCCCTGCTAGCACCTTCTCTGTGCCTGGGAAGCACAAGTGTTCACATTGCTTCGCAGAATCGCGTTTGTGCAGAAAACACTAACACTTGTTCAGAAGGAAAGAAAGCACAGAGCCCCAGATTTTATGTTGCCCTGGAGAGCTTGCAGAGCACTGGGGAAAAGCAGGCAGAGAATTCCCTGCTAGCACCTTCTCTGTGCCTGGGAAGCACAAGTGTTCACATTGCTTCGCAGAATCGCGTTTGTGCAGAAAACACTAACACTTGTTCAGAAGGAAAGAAAGCACAGAGCCCCAGATTTTATGTTGCCCTGGAGAGCTTGCAGAGCACTGGGGAAAGGCAGGCAGAGAATTCCCTGCTAGCACCTTCTCTGTGCCTGGGAAGCACAAGTGTTCACATTGCTTCGCAGAATCGCGTTTGTGCTGAAAACACTAACACTTGTTCAGAAGGAAAGAAAGCACAGAGCCCCACATTTTATGTTGCCCTGGAGAGCTTGCAGAGCACTGGGGAAAGGCAGGCAGAGAATTCCCTGCTAGCACCTTCTCTGTGCCTGGGAAGCACAAGTGTTCACATTGCTTCGCAGAATCGCGTTTGTGCAGAAAACACTAACACTTGTTCAGAAGGAAAGAAAGCACAGAGCCCCACATTTTATGTTGCCCTGGAGAGCATGCAGAGCACTGGGGAAAGGCAGGCAGAGAATTCCCTGCTAGCACCTTCTCTGTGCCTGGGAAGCACAAGTGTTCACATTGCTTCGCAGAATCGCGTTTGTGCAGAAAACACTAACACTTGTTCAGAAGGAAAGAAAGCCCAGAGCCCCACATTTTATGTTGCCCTGGAGAGCTTGCAGAGCACTGGGGAAAGGCAGGCAGAGAATTCCCTGCTAGCACCTTCTCTGTGCCTGGGAACTAAAAGTGTTCACATTGCTTCGCTGAATCGTGTTTGTGCAGAAAACACTAACACTTGTCCAGAACGAAAGAAAGCACAGAGCCCCAGATTTTATGTTGCCCTGGAGAGCTTGCAGAGCACTGGGGAAAGGCAGGCAGAGAATTCCCTGCTAGCACCTTCTCTGTGCCTGGGAAGCACAAGTGTTCACATTGCTTCGCAGAATCGCGTTTGTGCAGAAAACACTAACACTTGTTCAGAAGGAAAGAAAGCACAGAGCCCCACATTTTATGTTGCCCTGGAGAGCTTGCAGAGCACTGGGGAAAAGCAGGCAGAGAATTCCCTGCTAGCACCTTCTCTGTGCCTGGGAAGCACAAGTGTTCCCATTGCTTCGCAGAATCGCGTTTGTGCAGAAAACACTAACACTTGTTCAGAAGGAAAGAAAGCACAGAGCCCCACATTTTATGTTGCCCTGGAGAGCTTGCAGAGCACTGGGGAAAGGCAGGCAGAGAATTCCCTGCTAGCACCTTCTCTGTGCCTGGGAAGGAGAAGTGTTCACATTGCTTCGCAGAATCACGTTTGTGCAGAAAACACTAACACTTGTTCAGAAGGAAAGAAAGCACAGAGCCCCAGATTTTATGTTGCCCTGCAGAGCATGCAGAGCACTGGGGAAAGGCAGGCAGAGAATTCCCTGCTAGCACCTTCTCTGTGCCTGGGAAGCACAAGTGTTCCCATTGCTTCGCAGAATCGCGTTTGTGCAGAAAACACTAACACTTGTTCAGAAGGAAAGAAAGCCCAGAGCCCCACATTTTATGTTGCCCTGGAGAGCTTGCAGAGCACTGGGGAAAGGCAGGCAGAGAATTCCCTGCTAGCACCTTCTCTGTGCCTGGGAAGCACAAGTGTTCACATTGCTTCGCAGAATCGTGTTTGTGCAGAAAACACTAACACTTGTTCAGAAGGAAAGAAAGCACAGAGCCCCAGATTTTATGTTGCCCTGGAGAGCTTGCAGAGCACTGGGGAAAGGCAGGCAGAGAATTCCCTGCTAGCACCTTCTCTGTGCCTGGGAAGCACAAGTGTTCCCATTGCTTCGCAGAATCGCGTTTGTGCAGAAAACACTAACACTTGGTCAGAAGGAAAGAAAGCACAGAGCCCCAGATTTTATGTTGCCCTGGAGAGCTTGCAGAGCACTGGGGAAAAGCAGGCAGAGAATTCCCTGCTAGCACCTTCTCTGTGCCTGGGAAGCACAAGTGTTCCCATTGCTTCGCAGAATCGCGTTTGTGCAGAAAACACTAACACTTGTTCAGAAGGAAAGAAAGCACAGAGCCCCACATTTTATGTTGCCCTGGAGAGCTTGCAGAGCACTGGGGAAAAGCAGGCAGAGAATTCCCTGCTAGCACCTTCTCTGTGCCTGGGAAGCACAAGTGTTCACATTGCTTCGCAGAATCGCGTTTGTGCAGAAAACACTAACACTTGTTCAGAAGGAAAGAAAGCACAGAGCCCCACATTTTATGTTGCCCTGGAGAGCTTGCAGAGCACTGGGGAAAGGCAGGCAGAGAATTCCCTGCTAGCACCTTCTCTGTGCCTGGGAAGCACAAGTGTTCACATTGCTTCGCAGAATCGCGTTTGTGCAGAAAACACTAACACTTGTTCAGAAGGAAAGAAAGCACAGAGCCCCAGATTTTATGTTGCCCTGGAGAGCTTGCAGAGCACTGGGGAAAGGCAGGCAGAGAATTCCCTGCTAGCACCTTCTCTGTGCCTGGGAAGCACAAGTGTTCACATTGCTTCGCAGAATCGCGTTTGTGCAGAAAACACTAACACTTGTTCAGAAGGAAAGAAAGCACAGAGCCCCACATTTTATGTTGCCCTGGAGAGCTTGCAGAGCACTGGGGAAAGGCAGGCAGAGAATTCCCTGCTAGCACCTTCTCTGTGCCTGGGAAGCACAAGTGTTCACATTGCTTCGCAGAATCGCGTTTGTGCAGAAAACACTAACACTTGTTCAGAAGGAAAGAAAGCACAGAGCCCCAGATTTTATGTTGCCCTGGAGAGCTTGCAGAGCACTGGGGAAAGGCAGGCAGAGAATTCCCTGCTAGCACCTTCTCTGTGCCTGGGAAGCACAAGTGTTCACATTGCTTCGCAGAATCGCGTTTGTGCAGAAAACACTAACACTTGTTCAGAAGGAAAGAAAGCACAGAGCCCCAGATTTTATGTTGCCCTGGAGAGCTTGCAGAGCACTGGGGAAAGGCAGGCAGAGAATTCCCTGCTAGCACCTTCTCTGTGCCTGGGAAGGAGAAGTGTTCACATTGCTTCGCAGAATCGCGTTTGTGCAGAAAACACTAACACTTGTCCAGAAGGAAAGAAAGCACAGAGCCCCACATTTTATGTTGCCCTGGAGAGCTTGCAGAGCACTGGGGAAAAGCAGGCAGAGAATTCCCTGCTAGCACCTTCTCTGTGCCTGGAAAGCAGAAGTGTTCACATTGCTTCGCAGAATCGCGTTTGTGCAGAAAACACTAACACTTGTTCAGAAGGAAAGAAAGCACAGAGCCCCAGATTTTATGTTGCCCTGGAGAGCTTGCAGAGCACTGGGGAAAGGCAGGCAGAGAATTCCCTGCTAGCACCTTCTCTGTGCCTGGGAAGGAGAAGTGTTCACATTGCTTCGCAGAATCACGTTTGTGCAGAAAACACTAACACTTGTTCAGAAGGAAAGAAAGCACAGAGCCCCAGATTTTATGTTGCCCTGCAGAGCATGCAGAGCACTGGGGAAAGGCAGGCAGAGAATTCCCTGCTAGCACCTTCTCTGTGCCTGGGAAGCACAAGTGTTCCCATTGCTTCGCAGAATCGCGTTTGTGCAGAAAACACTAACACTTGTTCAGAAGGAAAGAAAGCCCAGAGCCCCACATTTTATGTTGCCCTGGAGAGCTTGCAGAGCACTGGGGAAAGGCAGGCAGAGAATTCCCTGCTAGCACCTTCTCTGTGCCTGGGAAGCACAAGTGTTCACATTGCTTCGCAGAATCGTGTTTGTGCAGAAAACACTAACACTTGTTCAGAAGGAAAGAAAGCACAGAGCCCCAGATTTTATGTTGCCCTGGAGAGCTTGCAGAGCACTGGGGAAAGGCAGGCAGAGAATTCCCTGCTAGCACCTTCTCTGTGCCTGGGAAGCACAAGTGTTCCCATTGCTTCGCAGAATCGCGTTTGTGCAGAAAACACTAACACTTGTTCAGAAGGAAAGAAAGCACAGAGCCCCAGATTTTATGTTGCCCTGGAGAGCTTGCAGAGCACTGGGGAAAAGCAGGCAGAGAATTCCCTGCTAGCACCTTCTCTGTGCCTGGGAAGCACAAGTGTTCCCATTGCTTCGCAGAATCGCGTTTGTGCAGAAAACACTAACACTTGTTCAGAAGGAAAGAAAGCACAGAGCCCCAGATTTTATGTTGCCCTGGAGAGCTTGCAGAGCACTGGGGAAAAGCAGGCAGAGAATTCCCTGCTAGCACCTTCTCTGTGCCTGGGAAGCACAAGTGTTCCCATTGCTTCGCAGAATCGCGTTTGTGCAGAAAACACTAACACTTGTTCAGAAGGAAAGAAAGCCCAGAGCCCCACATTTTATGTTGCCCTGGAGAGCTTGCAGAGCACTGGGGAAAGGCAGGCAGAGAATTCCCTGCTAGCACCTTCTCTGTGCCTGGGAAGCACAAGTGTTCACATTGCTTCGCAGAATCGCGTTTGTGCAGAAAACACTAACACTTGTTCAGAAGGAAAGAAAGCACAGAGCCCCAGATTTTATGTTGCCCTGGAGAGCTTGCAGAGCACTGGGGAAAGGCAGGCAGAGAATTCCCTGCTAGCACCTTCTCTGTGCCTGGGAAGCACAAGTGTTCACATTGCTTCGCAGAATCGTGTTTGTGCAGAAAACACTAACACTTGTCCAGAAGGAAAGAAAGCACAGAGCCCCACATTTTATGTTGCCCTGGAGAGCTTGCAGAGCACTGGGGAAAAGCAGGCAGAGAATTCCCTGCTAGCACCTTCTCTGTGCCTGGGAAGCACAAGTGTTCACATTGCTTCGCAGAATCGCGTTTGTGCAGAAAACACTAACACTTGTTCAGAAGGAAAGAAAGCACAGAGCCCCAGATTTTATGTTGCCCTGGAGAGCTTGCAGAGCACTGGGGAAAAGCAGGCAGAGAATTCCCTGCTAGCACCTTCTCTGTGCCTGGGAAGCACAAGTGTTCCCATTGCTTCGCAGAATCGCGTTTGTGCAGAAAACACTAACACTTGTTCAGAAGGAAAGAAAGCACAGAGCCCCACATTTTATGTTGCCCTGGAGAGCTTGCAGAGCACTGGGGAAAAGCAGGCAGAGAATTCCCTGCTAGCACCTTCTCTGTGCCTGGGAAGCACAAGTGTTCACATTGCTTCGCAGAATCGCGTTTGTGCAGAAAACACTAACACTTGTTCAGAAGGAAAGAAAGCACAGAGCCCCAGATTTTATGTTGCCCTGGAGAGCTTGCAGAGCACTGGGGAAAGGCAGGCAGAGAATTCCCTGCTAGCACCTTCTCTGTGCCTGGGAAGCACAAGTGTTCACATTGCTTCGCAGAATCGCGTTTGTGCAGAAAACACTAACACTTGTTCAGAAGGAAAGAAAGCACAGAGCCCCAGATTTTATGTTGCCCTGGAGAGCTTGCAGAGCACTGGGGAAAGGCAGGCAGAGAATTCCCTGCTAGCACCTTCTCTGTGCCTGGGAAGGAGAAGTGTTCACATTGCTTCGCAGAATCGCGTTTGTGCAGAAAACACTAACACTTGTCCAGAAGGAAAGAAAGCACAGAGCCCCACATTTTATGTTGCCCTGGAGAGCTTGCAGAGCACTGGGGAAAAGCAGGCAGAGAATTCCCTGCTAGCACCTTCTCTGTGCCTGGGAAGCACAAGTGTTCACATTGCTTCGCAGAATCGCGTTTGTGCAGAAAACACTAACACTTGTTCAGAAGGAAAGAAAGCACAGAGCCCCACATTTTATGTTGCCCTGGAGAGCTTGCAGAGCACTGGGGAAAGGCAGGCAGAGAATTCCCTGCTAGCACCTTCTCTGTGCCTGGGAAGCACAAGTGTTCACATTGCTTCGCAGAATCGCGTTTGTGCAGAAAACACTAACACTTGTTCAGAAGGAAAGAAAGCACAGAGCCCCACATTTTATGTTGCCCTGGAGAGCTTGCAGAGCACTGGGGAAAAGCAGGCAGAGAATTCCCTGCTAGCACCTTCTCTGTGCCTGGGAAGCACAAGTGTTCACATTGCTTCGCAGAATCGTGTTTGTGCAGAAAACACTAACACTTGTTCAGAAGGAAAGAAAGCACAGAGCCCCAGATTTTATGTTGCCCTGGAGAGCTTGCAGAGCACTGGGGAAAAGCAGGCAGAGAATTCCCTGCTAGCACCTTCTCTGTGCCTGGGAAGCACAAGTGTTCCCATTGCTTCGCAGAATCGCGTTTGTGCAGAAAACACTAACACTTGTTCAGAAGGAAAGAAAGCACAGAGCCCCACATTTTATGTTGCCCTGGAGAGCTTACAGAGCACTGGGGAAAGGCAGGCAGAGAATTCCCTGCTAGCACCTTCTCTGTGCCTGGGAAGCACAAGTGTTCCCATTGCTTCGCAGAATCGCGTTTGTGCAGAAAACACTAACACTTGTTCAGAAGGAAAGAAAGCACAGAGCCCCAGATTTTATGTTGCCCTGGAGAGCTTGCAGAGCACTGGGGAAAGGCAGGCAGAGAATTCCCTGCTAGCACCTTCTCTGTGCCTGGGAAGCACAAGTGTTCACATTGCTTCGCAGAATCGCGTTTGTGCAGAAAACACTAACACTTGTTCAGAAGGAAAGAAAGCACAGAGCCCCACATTTTATGTTGCCCTGCAGAGCATGCAGAGCACTGGGGAAAGGCAGGCAGAGAATTCCCTGCTAGCACCTTCTCTGTGCCTGGGAAGCACAAGTGTTCACATTGCTTCGCAGAATCGCGTTTGTGCTGAAAACACTAACACTTGTTCAGAAGGAAAGAAAGCACAGAGCCCCACATTTTATGTTGCCCTGGAGAGCTTGCAGAGCACTGGGGAAAGGCAGGCAGAGAATTCCCTGCTAGCACCTTCTCTGTGCCTGGGAAGCACAAGTGTTCCCATTGCTTCGCAGAATCGTGTTTGTGCAGAAAACACTAACACTTGTTCAGAAGGAAAGAAAGCACAGAGCCCCAGATTTTATGTTGCCCTGGAGAGCTTGCAGAGCACTGGGGAAAGGCAGGCAGAGAATTCCCTGCTAGCACCTTCTCTGTGCCTGGGAAGCACAAGTGTTCCCATTGCTTCGCAGAATCGCGTTTGTGCAGAAAACACTAACACTTGTTCAGAAGGAAAGAAAGCACAGAGCCCCAGATTTTATGTTGCCCTGGAGAGCTTGCAGAGCACTGGGGAAAAGCAGGCAGAGAATTCCCTGCTAGCACCTTCTCTGTGCCTGGGAAGCACAAGTGTTCCCATTGCTTCGCAGAATCGCGTTTGTGCAGAAAACACTAACACTTGTTCAGAAGGAAAGAAAGCACAGAGCCCCAGATTTTATGTTGCCCTGGAGAGCTTGCAGAGCACTGGGGAAAAGCAGGCAGAGAATTCCCTGCTAGCACCTTCTCTGTGCCTGGGAAGCACAAGTGTTCCCATTGCTTCGCAGAATCGCGTTTGTGCAGAAAACACTAACACTTGTCCAGAAGGAAAGAAAGCACAGAGCCCCACATTTTATGTTGCCCTGGAGAGCTTGCAGAGCACTGGGGAAAAGCAGGCAGAGAATTCCCTGCTAGCACCTTCTCTGTGCCTGGGAAGCACAAGTGTTCACATTGCTTCGCAGAATCGCGTTTGTGCAGAAAACACTAACACTTGTTCAGAAGGAAAGAAAGCACAGAGCCCCAGATTTTATGTTGCCCTGGAGAGCTTGCAGAGCACTGGGGAAAGGCAGGCAGAGAATTCCCTGCTAGCACCTTCTCTGTGCCTGGGAAGCACAAGTGTTCCCATTGCTTCGCAGAATCGCGTTTGTGCAGAAAACACTAACACTTGTTCAGAAGGAAAGAAAGCACAGAGCCCCACATTTTATGTTGCCCTGGAGAGCTTGCAGAGCACTGGGGAAAGGCAGGCAGAGAATTCCCTGCTAGCACCTTCTCTGTGCCTGGGAAGCACAAGTGTTCACATTGCTTCGCAGAATCGCGTTTGTGCAGAAAACACTAACACTTGTTCAGAAGGAAAGAAAGCACAGAGCCCCACATTTTATGTTGCCCTGGAGAGCTTGCAGAGCACTGGGGAAAGGCAGGCAGAGAATTCCCTGCTAGCACCTTCTCTGTGCCTGGGAAGGAGAAGTGTTCACATTGCTTCGCAGAATCGCGTTTGTGCAGAAAACACTAACACTTGTCCAGAAGGAAAGAAAGCACAGAGCCCCACATTTTATGTTGCCCTGGAGAGCTTGCAGAGCACTGGGGAAAAGCAGGCAGAGAATTCCCTGCTAGCACCTTCTCTGTGCCTGGGAAGCACAAGTGTTCACATTGCTTCGCAGAATCGCGTTTGTGCAGAAAACACTAACACTTGTTCAGAAGGAAAGAAAGCACAGAGCCCCAGATTTTATGTTGCCCTGGAGAGCTTGCAGAGCACTGGGGAAAAGCAGGCAGAGAATTCCCTGCTAGCACCTTATTTGTGCCTGGGAAGCACAAGTGTTCCCATTGCTTCGCAGAATCGCGTTTGTGCAGAAAACACTAACACTTGTTCAGAAGGAAAGAAAGCACAGAGCCCCACATTTTATGTTGCCCTGGAGAGCTTGCAGAGCACTGGGGAAAGGCAGGCAGAGAATTCCCTGCTAGCACCTTCTCTGTGCCTGGGAAGGAGAAGTGTTCACATTGCTTCGCAGAATCGCGTTTGTGCAGAAAACACTAACACTTGTCCAGAAGGAAAGAAAGCACAGAGCCCCAGATTTTATGTTGCCCTGGAGAGCTTGCAGAGCACTGGGGAAAAGCAGGCAGAGAATTCCCTGCTAGCACCTTCTCTGTGCCTGGGAAGCACAAGTGTTCCCATTGCTTCGCAGAATCGCGTTTGTGCAGAAAACACTAACACTTGTTCAGAAGGAAAGAAAGCACAGAGCCCCAGATTTTATGTTGCCCTGGAGAGCTTGCAGAGCACTGGGGAAAAGCAGGCAGAGAATTCCCTGCTAGCACCTTCTCTGTGCCTGGGAAGCACAAGTGTTCCCATTGCTTCGCAGAATCGCGTTTGTGCAGAAAACACTAACACTTGTTCAGAAGGAAAGAAAGCACAGAGCCCCAGATTTTATGTTGCCCTGGAGAGCTTGCAGAGCACTGGGGAAAGGCAGGCAGAGAATTCCCTGCTAGCACCTTCTCTGTGCCTGGGAAGCACAAGTGTTCACATTGCTTCGCAGAATCGCGTTTGTGCAGAAAACACTAACACTTGTCCAGAAGGAAAGAAAGCACAGAGCCCCACATTTTATGTTGCCCTGGAGAGCTTGCAGAGCACTGGGGAAAAGCAGGCAGAGAATTCCCTGCTAGCACCTTCTCTGTGCCTGGGAAGCACAAGTGTTCACATTGCTTCGCAGAATCGCGTTTGTGCAGAAAACACTAACACTTGTTCAGAAGGAAAGAAAGCACAGAGCCCCAGATTTTATGTTGCCCTGGAGAGCTTGCAGAGCACTGGGGAAAAGCAGGCAGAGAATTCCCTGCTAGCACCTTCTCTGTGCCTGGGAAGCACAAGTGTTCCCATTGCTTCGCAGAATCGCGTTTGTGCAGAAAACACTAACACTTGTTCAGAAGGAAAGAAAGCACAGAGCCCCACATTTTATGTTGCCCTGGAGAGCTTGCAGAGCACTGGGGAAAGGCAGGCAGAGAATTCCCTGCTAGCACCTTCTCTGTGCCTGGGAAGCACAAGTGTTCACATTGCTTCGCAGAATCGCGTTTGTGCAGAAAACACTAACACTTGTTCAGAAGGAAAGAAAGCACAGAGCCCCACATTTTATGTTGCCCTGGAGAGCTTGCAGAGCACTGGGGAAAGGCAGGCAGAGAATTCCCTGCTAGCACCTTCTCTGTGCCTGGGAAGCACAAGTGTTCACATTGCTTCGCAGAATCGCGTTTGTGCAGAAAACACTAACACTTGTCCAGAAGGAAAGAAAGCACAGAGCCCCACATTTTATGTTGCCCTGGAGAGCTTGCAGAGCACTGGGGAAAGGCAGGCAGAGAATTCCCTGCTAGCACCTTCTCTGTGCCTGGGAAGCACAAGTGTTCCCATTGCTTCGCAGAATCGCGTTTGTGCAGAAAACACTAACACTTGTTCAGAAGGAAAGAAAGCACAGAGCCCCACATTTTATGTTGCCCTGGAGAGCTTGCAGAGCACTGGGGAAAGGCAGGCAGAGAATTCCCTGCTAGCACCTTCTCTGTGCCTGGGAAGCACAAGTGTTCACATTGCTTCGCAGAATCGCGTTTGTGCAGAAAACACTAACACTTGTTCAGAAGGAAAGAAAGCACAGAGCCCCACATTTTATGTTGCCCTGGAGAGCTTGCAGAGCACTGGGGAAAGGCAGGCAGAGAATTCCCTGCTAGCACCATCTCTGTGCCTGGGAAGGAGAAGTGTTCACATTGCTTCGCAGAATCGCGTTTGTGCAGAAAACACTAACACTTGTTCAGAAGGAAAGAAAGCACAGAGCCCCAGATTTTATGTTGCCCTGGAGAGCTTGCAGAGCACTGGGGAAAGGCAGGCAGAGAATTCCCTGCTAGCACCTTCTCTGTGCCTGGGAAGCACAAGTGTTCCCATTGCTTCGCAGAATCGCGTTTGTGCAGAAAACACTAACACTTGTTCAGAAGGAAAGAAAGCACAGAGCCCCACATTTTATGTTGCCCTGGAGAGCTTGCAGAGCACTGGGGAAAAGCAGGCAGAGAATTCCCTGCTAGCACCTTCTCTGTGCCTGGGAAGCACAAGTGTTCACATTGCTTCGCAGAATCGCGTTTGTGCAGAAAACACTAACACTTGTTCAGAAGGAAAGAAAGCACAGAGCCCCACATTTTATGTTGCCCTGGAGAGCTTGCAGAGCACTGGGGAAAGGCAGGCAGAGAATTCCCTGCTAGCACCTTCTCTGTGCCTGGGAAGGAGAAGTGTTCACATTGCTTCGCAGAATCGCGTTTGTGCAGAAAACACTAACACTTGTTCAGAAGGAAAGAAAGCACAGAGCCCCAGATTTTATGTTGCCCTGGAGAGCTTGCAGAGCACTGGGGAAAAGCAGGCAGAGAATTCCCTGCTAGCACCTTCTCTGTGCCTGGGAAGCACAAGTGTTCACATTGCTTCGCAGAATCGTGTTTGTGCAGAAAACACTAACACTTGTTCAGAAGGAAAGGAAGCACAGAGCCCCAGATTTTATGTTGCCCTGGAGAGCTTGCAGAGCACTGGGGAAAAGCAGGCAGAGAATTCCCTGCTAGCACCTTCTCTGTGCCTGGGAAGCACAAGTGTTCCCATTGCTTCGCAGAATCGCGTTTGTGCAGAAAACACTAACACTTGTTCAGAAGGAAAGAAAGCACAGAGCCCCACATTTTATGTTGCCCTGGAGAGCTTACAGAGCACTGGGGAAAGGCAGGCAGAGAATTCCCTGCTAGCACCTTCTCTGTGCCTGGGAAGCAGAAGTGTTCACATTGCTTCGCAGAATCGCGTTTGTGCAGAAAACACTAACACTTGTCCAGAAGGAAAGAAAGCACAGAGCCCCAGATTTTATGTTGCCCTGGAGAGCTTGCAGAGCACTGGGGAAAAGCAGGCAGAGAATTCCCTGCTAGCACCTTCTCTGTGCCTGGGAAGCACAAGTGTTCCCATTGCTTCGCAGAATCGCGTTTGTGCAGAAAACACTAACACTTGTTCAGAAGGAAAGAAAGCACAGAGCCCCAGATTTTATGTTGCCCTGGAGAGCTTGCAGAGCACTGGGGAAAAGCAGGCAGAGAATTCCCTGCTAGCACCTTCTCTGTGCCTGGGAAGCACAAGTGTTCCCATTGCTTCGCAGAATCGCGTTTGTGCAGAAAACACTAACACTTGTTCAGAAGGAAAGAAAGCACAGAGCCCCAGATTTTATGTTGCCCTGGAGAGCTTGCAGAGCACTGGGGAAAGGCAGGCAGAGAATTCCCTGCTAGCACCTTCTCTGTGCCTGGGAAGCACAAGTGTTCACATTGCTTCGCAGAATCGCGTTTGTGCAGAAAACACTAACACTTGTCCAGAAGGAAAGAAAGCACAGAGCCCCACATTTTATGTTGCCCTGGAGAGCTTGCAGAGCACTGGGGAAAAGCAGGCAGAGAATTCCCTGCTAGCACCTTCTCTGTGCCTGGGAAGCACAAGTGTTCACATTGCTTCGCAGAATCGCGTTTGTGCAGAAAACACTAACACTTGTTCAGAAGGAAAGAAAGCACAGAGCCCCAGATTTTATGTTGCCCTGGAGAGCTTGCAGAGCACTGGGGAAAAGCAGGCAGAGAATTCCCTGCTAGCACCTTCTCTGTGCCTGGGAAGCACAAGTGTTCCCATTGCTTCGCAGAATCGCGTTTGTGCAGAAAACACTAACACTTGTTCAGAAGGAAAGAAAGCACAGAGCCCCACATTTTATGTTGCCCTGGAGAGCTTGCAGAGCACTGGGGAAAGGCAGGCAGAGAATTCCCTGCTAGCACCTTCTCTGTGCCTGGGAAGCACAAGTGTTCACATTGCTTCGCAGAATCGCGTTTGTGCAGAAAACACTAACACTTGTTCAGAAGGAAAGAAAGCACAGAGCCCCACATTTTATGTTGCCCTGGAGAGCTTGCAGAGCACTGGGGAAAGGCAGGCAGAGAATTCCCTGCTAGCACCTTCTCTGTGCCTGGGAAGCACAAGTGTTCACATTGCTTCGCAGAATCGCGTTTGTGCAGAAAACACTAACACTTGTCCAGAAGGAAAGAAAGCACAGAGCCCCACATTTTATGTTGCCCTGGAGAGCTTGCAGAGCACTGGGGAAAGGCAGGCAGAGAATTCCCTGCTAGCACCTTCTCTGTGCCTGGGAAGCACAAGTGTTCCCATTGCTTCGCAGAATCGCGTTTGTGCAGAAAACACTAACACTTGTTCAGAAGGAAAGAAAGCACAGAGCCCCACATTTTATGTTGCCCTGGAGAGCTTGCAGAGCACTGGGGAAAGGCAGGCAGAGAATTCCCTGCTAGCACCTTCTCTGTGCCTGGGAAGCACAAGTGTTCACATTGCTTCGCAGAATCGCGTTTGTGCAGAAAACACTAACACTTGTTCAGAAGGAAAGAAAGCACAGAGCCCCACATTTTATGTTGCCCTGGAGAGCTTGCAGAGCACTGGGGAAAGGCAGGCAGAGAATTCCCTGCTAGCACCATCTCTGTGCCTGGGAAGGAGAAGTGTTCACATTGCTTCGCAGAATCGCGTTTGTGCAGAAAACACTAACACTTGTTCAGAAGGAAAGAAAGCACAGAGCCCCAGATTTTATGTTGCCCTGGAGAGCTTGCAGAGCACTGGGGAAAGGCAGGCAGAGAATTCCCTGCTAGCACCTTCTCTGTGCCTGGGAAGCACAAGTGTTCCCATTGCTTCGCAGAATCGCGTTTGTGCAGAAAACACTAACACTTGTTCAGAAGGAAAGAAAGCACAGAGCCCCACATTTTATGTTGCCCTGGAGAGCTTGCAGAGCACTGGGGAAAAGCAGGCAGAGAATTCCCTGCTAGCACCTTCTCTGTGCCTGGGAAGCACAAGTGTTCACATTGCTTCGCAGAATCGCGTTTGTGCAGAAAACACTAACACTTGTTCAGAAGGAAAGAAAGCACAGAGCCCCAGATTTTATGTTGCCCTGGAGAGCTTGCAGAGCACTGGGGAAAGGCAGGCAGAGAATTCCCTGCTAGCACCTTCTCTGTGCCTGGGAAGCACAAGTGTTCACATTGCTTCGCAGAATCGCGTTTGTGCAGAAAACACTAACACTTGTTCAGAAGGAAAGAAAGCACAGAGCCCCACATTTTATGTTGCCCTGGAGAGCTTGCAGAGCACTGGGGAAAGGCAGGCAGAGAATTCCCTGCTAGCACCTTCTCTGTGCCTGGGAAGGAGAAGTGTTCACATTGCTTCGCAGAATCGCGTTTGTGCAGAAAACACTAACACTTGTTCAGAAGGAAAGAAAGCACAGAGCCCCAGATTTTATGTTGCCCTGGAGAGCTTGCAGAGCACTGGGGAAAAGCAGGCAGAGAATTCCCTGCTAGCACCTTCTCTGTGCCTGGGAAGCACAAGTGTTCACATTGCTTCGCAGAATCGTGTTTGTGCAGAAAACACTAACACTTGTTCAGAAGGAAAGGAAGCACAGAGCCCCAGATTTTATGTTGCCCTGGAGAGCTTGCAGAGCACTGGGGAAAAGCAGGCAGAGAATTCCCTGCTAGCACCTTCTCTGTGCCTGGGAAGCACAAGTGTTCCCATTGCTTCGCAGAATCGCGTTTGTGCAGAAAACACTAACACTTGTTCAGAAGGAAAGAAAGCACAGAGCCCCACATTTTATGTTGCCCTGGAGAGCTTACAGAGCACTGGGGAAAGGCAGGCAGAGAATTCCCTGCTAGCACCTTCTCTGTGCCTGGGAAGCAGAAGTGTTCACATTGCTTCGCAGAATCGCGTTTGTGCAGAAAACACTAACACTTGTTCAGAAGGAAAGAAAGCACAGAGCCCCACATTTTATGTTGCCCTGGAGAGCTTGCAGAGCACTGGGGAAAGGCAGGCAGAGAATTCCCTGCTAGCACCTTCTCTGTGCCTGGGAAGCACAAGTGTTCACATTGCTTCGCAGAATCGCGTTTGTGCAGAAAACACTAACACTTGTTCAGAAGGAAAGAAAGCACAGAGCCCCAGATTTTATGTTGCCCTGGAGAGCTTGCAGAGCACTGGGGAAAGGCAGGCAGAGAATTCCCTGCTAGCACCTTCTCTGTGCCTGGGAAGGAGAAGTGTTCACATTGCTTCGCAGAATCGCGTTTGTGCAGAAAACACTAACACTTGTTCAGAAGGAAAGAAAGCACAGAGCCCCAGATTTTATGTTGCCCTGCAGAGCATGCAGAGCACTGGGGAAAGGCAGGCAGAGAATGCCCTGCTAGCACCTTCTCTGTGCCTGGGAAGCACAAGTGTTCACATTGCTTCGCAGAATCGCGTTTGTGCAGAAAACACTAACACTTGTTCAGAAGGAAAGAAAGCCCAGAGCCCCACATTTTATGTTGCCCTGGAGAGCTTGCAGAGCACTGGGGAAAGGCAGGCAGAGAATTCCCTGCTAGCACCTTCTCTGTGCCTGGGAAGCACAAGTGTTCACATTGCTTCGCAGAATCGCGTTTGTGCAGAAAACACTAACACTTGTTCAGAAGGAAAGAAAGCACAGAGCCCCAGATTTTATGTTGCCCTGGAGAGCTTGCAGAGCACTGGGGAAAAGCAGGCAGAGAATTCCCTGCTAGCACCTTCTCTGTGCCTGGAAAGCACAAGTGTTCCCATTGCTTCGCAGAATCGCGTTTGTGCAGAAAACACTAACACTTGTTCAGAAGGAAAGAAAGCACAGAGCCCCACATTTTATGTTGCCCTGGAGAGCTTGCAGAGCACTGGGGAAAAGCAGGCAGAGAATTCCCTGCTAGCACCTTCTCTGTGCCTGGGAAGCACAAGTGTTCACATTGCTTCGCAGAATCGCGTTTGTGCAGAAAACACTAACACTTGTTCAGAAGGAAAGAAAGCACAGAGCCCCACATTTTATGTTGCCCTGGAGAGCTTGCAGAGCACTGGGGAAAGGCAGGCAGAGAATTCCCTGCTAGCACCTTCTCTGTGCCTGGGAAGCACAAGTGTTCACATTGCTTCGCAGAATCGCGTTTGTGCAGAAAACACTAACACTTGTCCAGAAGGAAAGAAAGCACAGAGCCCCACATTTTATGTTGCCCTGGAGAGCTTGCAGAGCACTGGGGAAAAGCAGGCAGAGAATTCCCTGCTAGCACCTTCTCTGTGCCTGGGAAGGAGAAGTGTTCACATTGCTTCGCAGAATCGCGTTTGTGCAGAAAACACTAACACTTGTTCAGAAGGAAAGAAAGCACAGAGCCCCACATTTTATGTTGCCCTGGAGAGCTTGCAGAGCACTGGGGAAAGGCAGGCAGAGAATTCCCTGCTAGCACCTTCTCTGTGCCTGGGAAGCACAAGTGTTCCCATTGCTTCGCAGAATCGCGTTTGTGCAGAAAACACTAACACTTGTTCAGAAGGAAAGAAAGCACAGAGCCCCACATTTTATGTTGCCCTGGAGAGCTTGCAGAGCACTGGGGAAAAGCAGGAAGAGAATTCCCTGCTAGCACCTTCTCTGTGCCTGGGAAGCACAAGTGTTCACATTGCTTCGCAGAATCGCGTTTGTGCAGAAAACACTAACACTTGTTCAGAAGGAAAGAAAGCACAGAGCCCCACATTTTATGTTGCCCTGGAGAGCTTGCAGAGCACTGGGGAAAGGCAGGCAGAGAATTCCCTGCTAGCACCTTCTCTGTGCCTGGGAAGCACAAGTGTTCACATTGCTTCGCAGAATCGCGTTTGTGCAGAAAACACTAACACTTGTTCAGAAGGAAAGAAAGCACAGAGCCCCACATTTTATGTTGCCCTGGAGAGCTTGCAGAGCACTGGGGAAAGGCAGGCAGAGAATTCCCTGCTAGCACCTTCTCTGTGCCTGGGAAGCACAAGTGTTCACATTGCTTCGCAGAATCGCGTTTGTGCAGAAAACACTAACACTTGTCCAGAAGGAAAGAAAGCACAGAGCCCCACATTTTATGTTGCCCTGGAGAGCTTGCAGAGCACTGGGGAAAAGCAGGCAGAGAATTCCCTGCTAGCACCTTCTCTGTGCCTGGGAAGCACAAGTGTTCACATTGCTTCGCAGAATCGCGTTTGTGCAGAAAACACTAACACTTGTTCAGAAGGAAAGAAAGCACACAGCCCCAGATTTTATGTTGCCCTGGAGAGCTTGCAGAGCACTGGGGAAAAGCAGGCAGAGAATTCCCTGCTAGCACCTTCTCTGTGCCTGGGAAGCACAAGTGTTCCCATTGCTTCGCAGAATCGCGTTTGTGCAGAAAACACTAACACTTGTTCAGAAGGAAAGAAAGCACAGAGCCCCAGATTTTATGTTGCCCTGGAGAGCTTGCAGAGCACTGGGGAAAAGCAGGAAGAGAATTCCCTGCTAGCACCTTCTCTGTGCCTGGGAAGCACAAGTGTTCCCATTGCTTCGCAGAATCGCGTTTGTGCAGAAAACACTAACACTTGTTCAGAAGGAAAGAAAGCACAGAGCCCCACATTTTATGTTGCCCTGGAGAGCTTGCAGAGCACTGGGGAAAGGCAGGCAGAGAATTCCCTGCTAGCACCTTCTCTGTGCCTGGGAAGCACAAGTGTTCCCATTGCTTCGCAGAATCGCGTTTGTGCAGAAAACACTAACACTTGTTCAGAAGGAAAGAAAGCACAGAGCCCCACATTTTATGTTGCCCTGGAGAGCTTGCAGAGCACTGGGGAAAGGCAGGCAGAGAATTCCCTGCTAGCACCTTCTCTGTGCCTGGGAAGCACAAGTGTTCCCATTGCTTCGCAGAATCGCGTTTGTGCAGAAAACACTAACACTTGTTCAGAAGGAAAGAAAGCACAGAGCCCCACATTTTATGTTGCCCTGGAGAGCTTGCAGAGCACTGGGGAAAAGCAGGCAGAGAATTCCCTGCTAGCACCTTCTCTGTGCCTGGGAAGCACAAGTGTTCACATTGCTTCGCAGAATCGCGTTTGTGCAGAAAACACTAACACTTGTTCAGAAGGAAAGAAAGCACAGAGCCCCAGATTTTATGTTGCCCTGGAGAGCTTGCAGAGCACTGGGGAAAAGCAGGCAGAGAATTCCCTGCTAGCACCTTCTCTGTGCCTGGGAAGCACAAGTGTTCCCATTGCTTCGCAGAATCGCGTTTGTGCAGAAAACACTAACACTTGTTCAGAAGGAAAGAAAGCACAGAGCCCCAGATTTTATGTTGCCCTGGAGAGCTTGCAGAGCACTGGGGAAAAGCAGGAAGAGAATTCCCTGCTAGCACCTTCTCTGTGCCTGGGAAGCACAAGTGTTCACATTGCTTCGCAGAATCGCGTTTGTGCAGAAAACACTAACACTTGTTCAGAAGGAAAGAAAGCACAGAGCCCCACATTTTATGTTGCCCTGGA
>JASWHU010000462.1:0-65222 GCA_030819815.1 Strix occidentalis | reverse complement strand
AGTTCAGGCACCAAAGAACAGCACTGCACTGCCTGCACCACACGGTTCAGTACTCAGGAGAACAGCACAGCACTGGCTGTGCCACACAGTTCTGCATTCAGGAGCTTTTGCACCACATTCCACTCCAAGGATCGGCAACTGTGCTCCAAACAGGCCGTTGTCGGGTATCTCACTGTCCATGTCCCTGATGACAATGTTGAGACAATGCTGATCTTCTGACCGACTCTTACACTCCCCCCCCCCCCCACTATCTCTCTCATCTCTCTGTCTCTCTCCTTTATCATCCCCCCCTCCGTTCCCCCTCTCTCTCTCTCTTCATCTTCATCCCCCACCGGCGCTTCCCCGCCGGCGCTTCATTCCTCTCCTGCCCCTCCTCTCCCCTCCCTCCCCCCTCTCCCCACATCTCCCCTCCCTCCCTCTCTCTCCCCGCCTCCCCCCCTCCCCCCCTCCCTCTCGCCCTCCCCCCCCTATACCCCCTCCCTCTCCCCTTCCCTCTCCCCCCTCCCTCTCCCCCTCTTCCTCTCCCCCCCTTCCTCACCCCCCCTCCCCCCCTTCCTCTCCCCCCCTTCATCTCCCCCCTTCCTCTCCCCCCTTCCTCTCCCCTCCTTCCTCTCCCCCCCTTGCTCTCCCCCCTTCCTCTCCCCCCTTCCTCTCCACCCCTTCCTCTCCCCCACTTCCACTCCACCCCTCCCTCTCCACACCTCCTCCTCTCCCTCACCCCCCCTCACTCTCCCCCCATTCCTCACCCCACCTTTCTCACCCCCTCTTCCTCACCCCCCCCTTAATCACCCCCCCTTCCTCTCCCCCCTTTCCTCTCCCCCACTTCCTCTCCCCCCCTTCCACTCCACCCCTCCCTCTCCACACCTCCCCTTCTCCCTCGCCCCCCCTCACTCTCCCCCCATTCCTCACCCCCCCTTCCTCAACCCCTCTTCCTCACCCCCCCTTAATCACCCCCTCTTCCTCTCCCCTTTCTCTCCCCCCCTTCTTCTAACTCCCTCCATCTCCCCCCACTTCCTCTCACACACTTCTCCCCCTCTTCCTCTCCCCTCCTTCCTCTCAGCACTTCCTCTCCCGCGCTTCCTCTCCCGCCCTCGCTCCAAACCTCCTCTCCAACCCTCCCTCTCCCTCTCTCCTTCTCCCGACCTTCCTCTCCGCCCACATTCCTCTCCCACCACCTTCCTCTCCCCCACCTACTCTCCCCAGCCTCTCTCCCTCCCCTCTCCTACTCCCATCTCGACCTCCCCTCTCCTCCTCTCTCCCCTTTCCGCCAGCTGCTTTTCGCTCCCTATCCCCCTCTCTCTTCCCCTCACTTCCTCTCTCTTCCTCTCTCTTCCTCTGACTTCCTGCTATCTCTTCCTCCTCTCTCTTCCTCCTATCTCTTCCTCCTCTCTCTTCCTCCTCTCTCTTTCTCCTCTCTCTCCCTCCTCTCTCTCCCTTCTCTCTCTCCCTCCTGTCTCTCCCTCCTCTCTCTCCCATCTCTTCTTCCTCTCTCTTCTTCCTCTATGTTCTTCCTCTCTCTTCCTCTCTCTTCCTCTCTCTTCCTTTCTCTTCCTTCTCTCTCTTACTCCACTCTCTTCCTTCTCTCTCTTCCTCCTCTCTCTTTCTCTTCTCTCCTCCTCCTCTCTCCTCCTCCACTTTCTTCTTCCTCTCTCTTCCTCCTCTCTCTTCGTCCCCTCTATTCTTCCACTCTCTTCCTCCTCTCTCTTCCTCCTCTGACTTCCTCCTCTCTCTTCCTCCTCTCTCCTCCTCCTCTCTCCTTCTCCTCTTTCTTCCTCCTCACATTTCCTCCTCTCTCTTCCTCCTCTGTCTTCCTCCTCTCTCTTCCTCCTCTTTCTTCCTCCTCTCCCTTCCTCCGTTTTCCTAGTCCTCTCTACACTTCCTCTTTCCTCCTCCTCTCTCTTCCTCCTATCTCCTCCTCCTCTCTCTTCCTCCTCTCTTCTCCTCCTCTCTCTTCATCCTCTCTCTTCTTCCTCCGTCTTCCTCCTCTCTCCTCTTGCTCTCTCTTCTTCATCTCTCTTTCTCCTCTCTCTTCCTCCTCTCTCTTCCTCCTCTCTCCTCTTCGTCTCTCTTCCTCCTCTCTCTTCTCCTCTCTCTTCCTCCTCTCTCTTCCTCCTCTATCCTCCTCTCTCCTCTTCCTCTATCTACCTCCTCTCTTCCTCCTCTCTCTTCCTACACTCCCTTCCTCCTCTCTAATCCTCCCCTCCCTTCCTCCTCTCTCTTCTTCCTCTCTCTTCCTCTCTCTTCCTCCTCTCTCTTCCTCCTAACTCTTCCTTCTCTCTCCTCTTACTCTCTCTTCCTTCTCTCTCTTCCTCCGCTCTCTTCCTCCTCTCTCCTTCTCATCTCTCTACCTCTCTTCTCTTCCTCCTCTGTCTTCCTCATATCTCCTCCTACTCTCTCCTCATCCTCTCTCCTCTTCTTCTCTCTTCCTCCTCTCTCTTCCTCCTCTACTCTTCCTCTCTCTTCCTCCTCTCTCTTCCTCCTCTCTCTTCCTCCTCTCTCTTCCTCCTCTCTTCCTCCTTTCTCTTTTCCTCCATTCTCTTCCTCCTCACTCTTCCTCCACTCTCTTCCTCCTCTCTCTTCCTCCTCTCCCTTCCTCCTCTCTCTTCCTCCAATCTCCTCTTCCCTCTCTTCCTCTCTCTTCCTCCTCTCTATTCCTCCTTTCTCTTCCTCCTCTATCTTCCTCCTCTCTCCTCCTACTCTCTCCTCTTCCTCTCTCTTCCTCCTCTCTCTTCCTCCTTTCTCTTCCTCCTCTATCTTCCTCCTCTCTCCTCCTCCTCTCTACTCTTCCTCTCTCTTCCTCCTCTCTTTTCCTCCTCTCTCTTCCTTCTCTCTCCTTCTCCTCTCTCTTCCTCCTCTCCCTTCCTCCTATCTCTTCATCCTCTCTCTTCCTCCTCTCTCCTCCTCCTCTCTCCTCTTCTTTTCTCTCTCCCTGCTATCTCTTCCTCCACTCTCATACTCCTCTCTCCACTCTCCTCTTCCTCCCTCTTCCTCCTCTCTCTTCCTCCTCTCTCTTATTCCTCTCTCTTCTTCCTCAGTCCTTCTCCTCTCTCCTCTTCCTCTCTCTTCCTCCTCTCCCTTCCTCCTCTCTCCTCTTCCTCTCTCATCTTCCTCTTTCTTCCTCCTCTACCTTCCTCCTCACTCTTCTTCCTGTCTCTTCCTCCCCTCCCTTCCTCCTCTCACTTCCTCCTCTCTCCTCTTCCTGTCTCTTCCTCCTCTCTTTTCCTCCTCTCTCCTCCTCCTCTCTCCTCTTCTCTTCTCTTCCTCCTCTCTCTTCATCCTCTCTCTTCCTCCTCTCTCTTCCTCCTCTCTCTTCCTTCTATCTCCTCTTCCTCTCTCTTTCCCCTCTATCTTCCTCTTCTCTCCTCTTCCTCTCTCTTTCTCCTCTCTCTACCTTCTCTCTCTTCCTCCTCTCTCCTCCTCCTTTCTCCTCTTCCTCTCTCTTCCTCCGCTCTAATCCTCCTCTCTCTTCCTCCTCTCTCTTCCTACTCTCTCTTCCTCCTCTCTCCTCTTCCTCTCTCTTCCTCCTCTCTCTTCCTCCTCTCTCTTCCTCCTCTCTCCTCTTGCTCTCTCCTCTTCCTCTCACTTCCTCCTTTCTCTTCCTTCTCTCTCCTCTACCTCTCTATTACTCCTCTCTCCTCTTCCTCTCACTTCCTCCTCTGTCTTCCTCCTCTCTCTTCCTCCTCCCTCTTCCTCCTCTCTCCCCTCCTCTCTCTTCTTCCTCTCTGTTCCTCCTCTCTCCTTTTTTTCTCTCTTCCTCCTCTCTGTTCCTCCTCTCTCTTCCTCCTCTCTCCTCCTCCTCTCTCCTCTTCCTCTCTCTTCCTCCGCTCTCTTCCTCCTCTCTCTTCCTCCTCTCTCTTCCTCCTCGGCCTTCCTCCTCTATTCTCCTACGCTCTCTACTTCATCTCTCTTCCTCCTCTATCTTCCTCCTCTCTCTTCGTCCTCTCTCTTCCTCTCTCTCTTCCTCCTCTCTCTTCCTCCTCTCTCTTCCTTCTCTCTCCTCCTCCTCTCTCTTCCTCCTCTCTCTTCATCCTCTCTCCTCTTCTTCTCTCTTCCTCCTCTCTCCTCCTCCTCTTTCTTCCTCCGCACTCTTCCTCCTCTCGCCTCCTCCTCTCTCATCTTCCTCTCTCTTTCTCATCTCTCTCCCTCCTCTCTCCTCTTCCTCTCTATTACACATCTCTCTTCCTCCTCTCTCCTCCTCCTCTCTCTTCCTCCTCTCTCTTCCTCCTCTCTCCTCGTACTCTCTCCTCTTCCTCTCTCTTCCTCCTCTTTCTTCCTCCTTTCTCTTCCTCCTCTATCTTCCTCCTCTCTCCTCCTCCTCTCTACTCTTCCTCTCTCTTCCTCCTCTCTTTTCCTCCTCTCTCTTCCTTCTCTCTCCTTCTCCTCTCTCTTCCTCCTCTCCCTTCCTCCTATCTCTTCATCCTCTCTCTTCCACTTCTCTCCTCCTCCTCTCTCCTCTTCTTTTCTCTCTTCCTGCTATCTCTTCCTCCACTCTCATAGTCCTCTCTCCACTCTCCTCTTCCTCCCTCTTCCTCCTCTCTCTTCCTCCTCTCTCTTATTCCTCTCTCTTCTTCCTCAGTCCTTCTCCTCTCTCCTCTTCCTCTCTCTTCCTCCTCTCCATTCCTCCTCTCTCTTCTTCCTCTCTCATCTTCCTCTTTCTTCCTCCTCTACCTTCCTCCTCACTCTTCCTCCTGTCTCTTCCTCCTCTCTCTTCCTCCTTTCTCTTCCTCATCTCTTTTTCTCCACTCTCTTCCTCATCTCTGCTCTTCCTCTCTCTTCCTCTTCTCTCTTCCCCCTATCTCTTCTTCCACAGTCCTCCTCCTCACTCCTCTTCCTCTCTCTTCCAACTCTCTCTTCCTCCTCTCTCCTCTTCCTCTCTCTTCTTCCTCTCTCTTCCTCCTCTCACACTACACTCCTTCAACCACACACTACACACTCCACCACACACACCCAACCCCTTACACACTCAACCTCTCTTCACTCACTCTTCCTACACTCTCTTCCTCCTCTCTCTTCCTCCTCTCCCTTCCTCCTCTCTCTTCCTCCTCTCTTTTCCTTCTCTCTCTTTCTCCTCTCTCCTCCTTCTCTCTCATCTTCCTCTCTCTTCCTCCTCTCTCTTCCTTCTCTCTCTTCCTCGTCTCTCTTCCTCCTCTCTCTTCCTACTCTCTCTTCCTCCTCTCTCTTCCTCCTCTCTCCTCCTCCTCTCTCTTCCTCCTCTCTCCTCTCTCCTCTTCCTCTCTTTTCCTGCTCTCTCTTCCTCCTCTCTCTTCCTCCTCTCTCCTCTCTCCTCTTCCTCTCTCCTCTTCCTCTCTCTTTCTCATCTCTCCTACTCCTCTCTCTTCCTCCTCTCTCTTCCTCCTCTCTCTTCTTCCTCTCTATTCCTACTCTATCCTCTTTCTCTATTCCTCCTCTCTATTCCGTCTCTCCCTTCTTCCTCTCTCTTCCTCCTCTCTCTTCCTCCCTCCTCTTCGTTTCTCTTCCTCCACTCTCTTCCTCCTATCACTTCCTCCTCTCTCCTCTTCCTCTCTCTTCCTTCTCTCTCTCCTCCTCTCTCTTTCTGCTCTCTTCTCTTCCTCTCTCTTCCTCCTCTCTCTTTCTTCTCTCTCCTCCTCTCTCCTATTCCTCCTCTGTATTCCTCTTCTCTCTTCCTCCTCTGTCTTCCTCCTCTCTCTTCCTCCACTCTCCTCTTCCTCTCTCTTCCTCCTCTCTCTTCCTCCTCTCTCTTCCTCCTCTCTCCTCATCTCTCCTCTTCCTCTCTCTTCCTCCTATATCTTCCTCCTCTCTCGTCCTCCTCTCTCTTCCTAAATTCTCTTCCTCCTCTCTCTTCCTCCTCTCTCTTTCTCCTCTCTCTTCTTCCTCTGTCTTCTTCCTCTCTCTTCCTTCTCTCCCTTCGTCCACTCTCTGCCTCCTCTCTCTTCATCCTCTCTTCCTCCTCTCTCTTCCTCGTCTCTCTTTCTCTACTCTCTTCCTTCTCTCTCCACTTTCACTATCTTCCTCCTCTCTCTTCCTCCTCTCTCTTCCTCCTCCCTCTTCCTCCTCTCTCCTCCTCCTCTCTCTTCCTCGTCTCTCTTCCTTCTCTCTCTTCCTTCTCTCTCTTCCTCCTCTCTCTTCCTCCTCTCTCTTCCTCCTCTCTCCTCCTTCTCTCACTTCCTCCTCTCTCCTCTTCCTCTCTCTTCCTTCTCTCTCTCCTCCTCTCTTTTTCTGCTCTCTTCTCTTCCTCTCTCTTCCTCCTCTCACTTCCTTCTCTCTCTTTTTCTCTCTCCTCCTCTCTCCTCTTCCTCCACTCTATTCTTCTTCTCTTTTCCCCCTTTCTCATCCTCCTCTCTCTTCCTCCTCTCTCCTCCTCTCTCTTCTTCCTCTCTCTTCCTCCTCTATCTTCCTACTCTCTCGTCCTCCTCTCTCTTCCTAATCTCTCTTCCTCCTCTCTCTTCCTCCTCTCTCTTCCTCTTCTCTCCTACTCCTCTCTCCTCTTCCTCTCTCTTCCTCCTCTCTCTTCCTCCTCACTCTTCCTCCTCTCTCCTCCTCCTCTCTGTTCCTCCTATCTCATCCTCCTCTCTCTTGCTCTCTCTTCCTCCTCTGTCTTCCCCCTCTCTCTTCCTCCTCTCTCCTCTTCCTCTCTCTTCCTCCTCTCTCTTCCTCCCCTGTCTTCCTCCTCTCTCCTCTTCCTCTCTCTTCCTCCTCTCTCCTTCTCATCTCTCTACCTGCATTCTCTTCCTCCTCTGTCTTCCTTCTCTCTCCTCCTACTCCCTCCTCATCCTCTCTCCTCGTCCCCTCTCCTCTTCCTCTCTCTTCCTCCTCTCTCTTCCTCCACTCTCGTCCTCCTCTCTCTTCCTACTCTTGTCTCTTTCTCTCTCTTCCGCCTCTCTCTTCCTCCTCTCTCCCCCTCCTCTCTCTTCTTCCTCACTTTTTCTCCTCTCTCCTTTTTCTCTCTCTTCCTGCTCTCTCTTCCTCCTCTCTCCTCCTCCTCTCTCCACTTCCTCTCTTCGTCATATCTCTTCGTCCTCTCTGCTCTTCCTCTCTCTTCCTCCTCTCTCTTCCTAATCTATCCTCCTCTTCTCTCTTACTCCTCTCTTCTTCCACTCTCTTCCTCCTCTCTTTTCTTCCTCTCTCCTTCTCTTCTGTCTTCCTCCTCTCTCATCCTCCTGTCTCTTCCTTCTCTCTCCTCTTCCTCTCTCTCTTCCTCTCTCCTCTTCCTCTCTCTTCCTCCTCTCTCTTCCTCCTCTCTCTTCCTCCTCTCTCCTCTTCCTCTCTATTACTCCTCGCTCTTCATCATCTCTCTTCCTCCTCTTTCCTCGTCCTGTCTCTTCTTCATCTCCCTTCCTCCTCTATCTTCCTCCTCTCTCTTCCTCCTCTCTCTTCCTCCTCTCTCTTCCTCCTCTCTCTTACGCCTCTCTCTTCTTCCACTCTCTTCCGTCTATCTCCTCCTCCTTTCTCTTCCTCCTCTCTCTTCCTCCTCTCTCCTCATGCTGTTTCTTCGTCCTCTCTCTTCCTCCTCTCTCTTCCTCCTCTCTTGTCCTCCTCTCTCCTTATCTTTATTATTCCTCTCTCTCTTCCTCCTCTCTCTTCCTCCTCTCTCTTCCTCATTTCTCCTCTTACTCTCTCTTCCTCCTCTCTCTTCCTCCTCTCTCCTTCACCTTTCTCTTCCTCCTCTCTCTTCCTCCTCTGTTCTCCTCCACTCTCTTCCTACACTTTCCTCATCTTCTCTCTTACTCCTCTCTCTTCCTCCTGTCTCCTCCTCCTCTCTCCTCTTGCTCTCTCCTCTTCCTCTCACTTCCTCCTTTCTCTTCCTCCTCTCTCCTCTTCCTCTCTATTACTCCTCTCTCCTCTTCCTCTCTATTACTCCTCTCCCTTCCTCCTCTCTCCCCTCCTCTCTCTTTTTCCTCTCTCTTCCTCCTCTCTCCTCTTCCTCTCTCTTCCTCCTCTCTCCTCCTCCTCTCTCCTCTTCTTTTCTCTCTTCCTGCTATCTCTTCCTCCACTCTCATAGTCCTCTCTCCACTCTCCTCTTCCTCCCTCTTCCTCCTCTCTCTTTCTCCTCTCTCTTATTCCTCTCTCTTCTTCCTCAGTCCTTCTCCTCTCTCCTCTTCCTCTCTCTTCCTCCTCTCCCTTCCTCCTCTCTCTTCTTCCTCTCTCATCTTCCTCTTTCTTCCTCCTCTACCTTCCTCCTCACTCTTCCTCCTGTCTCTTCCTCCTCTCTCTTCCTCCTTTCTCTTCCTCATCTCTCTTTCTCCACTCTCTTCCTCATCTCTGCTCTTCCTTTCTCTTCCTCTTCTCTCTTCCTCCTATCTCTTCTTCCTCAGTCCTCCTCCTCACTCCTCTTCCTCTCTCTTCCAACTCTCTCTTCCTCCTCTCTCCTCTTACTCTCTCTTCTTCCTTTCTCTTCCTCCTCTCCCTTCGTCCTCACTCTTCCTACTCTCTCTTCCTCCCCTCTCTTCCTCCTCTCCCTTCCTCCTCTCTCTTCTTCCTCTCTCATCTTCCTCTTTCTTCCTCCTCTACCTTCCTCCTCACTCTTCCTCCTGTCTCTTCCTCCTCTCTCTTCCTCCTTTCTCTTCCTCATCTCTCTTTCTCCACTCTCTTCCTCATCTCTGCTCTTCCTCTCTCTTCCTCTTCTCTCTTCCTCCTATCTCTTCTTCCTCAGTCCTCCTCCTCACTCCTCTTCCTCTCTCTTCCAACTCTCTCTTCCTCCTCTCTCCTCTTACTCTCTCTTCTTCCTTTCTCTTCCTCCTCTCCCTTCGTCCTCACTCTTCCTACTCTCTCTTCCTCCTCTCTCTTCCTCCTCTCTCTTCCTCCTCTCTCTTCATCCTCTCTCCTCTTCTTCTCTCTTCCTCCTCTCTTCCTCCTCTCTATTCCTCCTCTCTCTTCCTCCTCTCTCTTCCTCCTCTCTTCTCTTCCTCTCTCTTCCTTCTCTCTCTTCCTCCTCTCTCTTCCTCCTCTCTCTTCCACGTCTCTCTTCCTCCTCTCTCTTCCTACTCTCTCTTCCTCCTCTCTCTTCCTCCTGTCTCCCCCTCCTCTCTCTTCCTCTTCTCTCTTCCATCTCTCTCCTCCTCCTCTCTGTTTCTCCTTTCTCTTCCTTCTCTCTCCTCTTCCTCTCTCTTCCTCCTCTCTCTTCCTCCTCTCTCTTCTTCCTCTCTCTTCCTCCTCTCTCTTCCTCCTCTCTCTTCCTCCTCTCTCCTCCTTCTCTCTCTTCCTCCTCTCTATTTCTGCTCTCTCTTCCTCCTGTCTCTTCCTCCTGTCTCTTCCTCCTCTCTCTTCCTCCTCTCTCTTCCTCCTCTCTCTTCTTCCTCTCTCTTCCTCCTCCCTCTTCCTCCTCTCTCTTCCTCCTCTCTCTTTCTCCTCTTTCTTCCTCCTGTCTCTTCATCCTCTCTACTCTTCCTCTCTCTTCCTCCTCTCTCTTCCCCCTGTCTCTTCGTCCTCGCTCTTCCTCCTCTCTCTTCCTCCTATCTCCTCCTCCTCTCTCTTCCTCCTCTCTCGTCCTACTCTCTCCTCTTCCTCTCTCTTCCTCCTCTCTCTTCGTCCTCTCTCTTTCTCCTCTCTATTCCTCCTCTCTTCCTCCTCTTTCTTCCTCCTATCTCTTCCTCCTCTCTACTCTTCCTCTCTCTTCCTCCTCTCTACTCTTCCTCTCTCTTCCTCCTCTCTCTTCCTTCTCTCTCTTCGTCCTGTCTCTTCCTCTCTCTCTTCCTCCTCTCTCTTCCTCCTCTCTCTTCCTCCTCTCTCCTCCTCCTCTCTCTTCCTCCTCTCTCTTCCTCCTCTCTCCTCTTCCTCTCTCTTCCTTCTCTCTCTTCCTCCTCTCTCTTCCTCCTCTCTCTTCCACTTCTCTCTTCCTCCTCTCTCTTCCTACTCTCTCTTCCTCCTCTCTCTTCCTCCTGTCTCCTCCTCCTCTCTCTTCCTCCTCTCTCTTCCATCTCTCTCCTCCTCCTCTCTGTTTCTCCTTTCTCTTCCTTCTCTCTCCTCTTCCTCTCTCTTCCTCCTCTCTCTTCCTCCTCTCTCTTCTTCCTCTCTCTTCCTCCTCTCTCTTCCTCCTCTCTCTTCCTCCTCTCTCTTCCTCCTCTCTATTCCTCCTCTCTCTTTCTCCTCTTTCTTCCTCCTGTCTCTTCATCCTCTCTACTCTTCCTCTCTCTTCCTCCTCTCTCTTCCCCCTGTCTCTTCGTCCTCGCTCTTCCTCCTCTCTCTTCCTCCTATCTCCTCCTCCTCTCTCTTCCTCCTCTCTCGTCCTTCTCTCTCCTCTTCCTCTCTCTTCCTCCTCTCTCTTCGTCCTCTCTCTTTCTCCTCTGTATTCCTCCTCTCTCTTCCTCCTCTTTCTTCCTCCTATCTCTTCCTCCTCTCTACTCTTCCTCTCTCTTCCTCCTCTCTGTTCTCCCTGTCTCTTCGTCCCTGCTCTTCCTCCTCTCTCTTCGTCCTCTCTCTTCGTCCTCTCTCTTCCTACTCTCTCTTCCTCCTCTCTCTTCCTCCTCTCTCCTCCTCCTCTCTCTTCCACCTCTATCTTCCACCTCTCTCCTTTTTCTCTCTCTTCCTCCTCTCTCTTCCTCCTCTCTCTTCCTCCTGTCTCTTCCTCCTCGCTCCTCTTCCTCTCTCTTCCTCCTCTCTCTTCCACCTCTCTCTTCTTCCTCTCTATTACTCCTCTCTCTTCCTCCTCTCCCTTTCTACTCTCTCTTCCTCCTCTCTCTTCCTCCTCTCTCTTCCTCCTCTCTCCTCTTCCTCTCTCTTCCTCCTCTCTATTCCTCCTGTCTCTTCCTCAACTCTCTCTTCCTCTTCTCTCCTCCTCCTCTCTCTTCCTCCTCTCTCCTCTTCCTCTCTCTTCCTCCTCACTCTGGCTCCTCTCTCTTCCTCCTCTCTCCTCCACCTCTCTGTTCCTCCTCTCTCTTCCTCCTCTCTCTTCCTCCTCTCTCCTCCTCCTCTCTCTTCCTCCTCTCTCTTCCTCCTCTCTCCTCTTCCTCTCTCTTCCTCCTCTCTCTTCCTCCTCTCTCCTCTTCCTCTCTCTTCCTCCTCTCTATTCCTCCTGTCTCTTCCTCAGCTCTCTCTTCCTCCTCTCTCCTCTTCCTATCTCTTCATCGTTGTACCGGGTCTGGCTGAGCCAGAATTGGTTTTCCCCTGTAGCAGCCCTCATGGTGCTGTGTTTTATGTTGGGATCTGGCAGGGTGTTGATAGCACACTGGTGTTGTGGCTACTGCTGAGTAGTGCTTACACAGCACCAAGGCTCTTTCTGACATTTCCCCCTCCACAGTGGGACGGGGTGGGCAAGATCTTGGGAGGGGACACAACCAGGACAGCTGACCCGAACTGACCAAAGGGATATTCCATACCATATGATGTCTGCTCAGTATAAAGCTGGGAGAAAGGAGGAAGGGGGTGGGGTCACCCTTGGTCCTCCGAGGCAACCACTACGCGTATTGGAGCCCTGCTTCCTGAGAAGGCCTGACATCGCCTGTTCATGGGAAGTAGAGAATAAATCTGTTTTCTTTTTTTTGCTTCCGCGCGCGGACCTTTGCTTCGCTTTGCTTATATTAAAACTGCTGTTGTTTTACCCACAAGGGTTGTTTTGTTTTCCTATCTTATTTTCTTTCCCTTCTTTGCCCTATTGAGAAAAAAAGGGGAAAAGGGGGGGAAGTGATAGAGCGACTTGGTGGGTACCTGGCATTTAGCCAAGGTCAAACCACCACAGTCTATTTTGGCGCCCAACGTGGGGCGGGACAACGGCAGTTTTATATTAATTGTGCTATAGCTATAGCAGTTAGTAAACGACAAGCTCTTGTGCTGGTCACGGGTTTGTTTATTGCTCTGCTTATCTTTATTTTGCTAAGCTCGGGAACATGCTGGAAGAAATTGGGAACATCATGAGTGGTTTTATTCTGCAAGCTCCCGAAGTACTTATTAATCCTTATGTTAGCTCTTTGATACTGTTCATTAATGCTATTCGCCTATTGTGGGCTGTGTGGAGCTCGTTAGGTTTTTGGTGTAAGAGAAAGCAAATTTTGGGTGAGAGAATACCAAAATGTGCCCTGAGGCGGCCTGTCCCTGGGTGGCAGGGGGAGTGGAAGGATTTGGGCAGATTCCTAGGACGGTTATCACCTCCTGTAGCCTGGGATCTTACCCCTGAACAGGCAAGCAACCCTGCAAAATTGACACAACACCTGATAGAAGGGTGCCTTGTCTATCCCGATGAAAATCAGCAACTCCTAGCGCTGTACTGGGGCCTGGCCTGTGCTTATCGAGCTGCAGTTCAGTGCTCTCAAAGGACTGTGGTGGAAATAGGAACTCAAACAAAAACGATAACAGCAGAGATTGCCCCAGTAGTAAAAAAGAAACAGTGGACAAGGAGAACAACAGGTCCATACCCTCGATTAATAAGGGACGAGAAAGAGGAGGAAGAAGAGGGTCCTTCAGCAAAGGGGTCAGAAGAGGGAATAACAGAACTCAAACAGGAGGCAGAAACTACCCAGTCCCTGACATCATCAGAACTGCGAGATCTGCGGAAAGACTATAGCCGCCAGCCAGGTGAGCGGATTGCTGCCTGGCTGCTTCGATGCTGGGATAATGGGGCTGATGCTCAGCAGCTGGAAGGTAAGGAAGCCCAACAGCTGGGTTCCCTTGCTAGAGATCGAGGAATTGAAAGGGGAATTGGAAAAGAAACAGGAATTTGCAGTCTGTGGAGACGGCTCCTTTCAAGTGTTAAAGCAAGATATCCTTTCAAGGAAGATCTTACGGACAACTCCCCAGGGAAGTGGGCTACTGCGGATGAAGGTGTCCAGTACCTGAGAGAACTAGCAGTGCTGGAAGTCATCTATAGTGATCCAGATAATGATGAAGCCCCTAAAAATCCAGAGGATGTCCTGTGCACACGGGCCATGTGGAGGAAGGTGATTAAAGGTGCACCATCCTCCTATTCTGCGGGCTTGGCTGCGATGTACTATCCAGAAATGGATATGGGAGAAGGACTAAGATGTACGCCAACTGTGGAGGCAGTCTCTTCCTGGCTTCAGAACTTTGAAGAGAGTCTTGGTACCTCCTCATCTTTACGGGCGAGTGCCTTAGATGTCAGGAGCACCCCAAGAAATTGGTTCTCTTCCACCCCAGTCAGAGGGAAAGGGAAACCTAGGCGCATGACACGTGGCGAACTTTGGTTCTTCCTGCGTGACCAGGGGGAGGACATGAGGAAGTGGGATGGTCAACCCACCTTCAAGTTGGAAGCTCATGTACATGAATTGCGAGGAAAGACTCCTGCCAAGAAGACGACATCCAAGAAGGTTGTTAATGTAGCTGGTGTGAAACCGCAAGAAAGTAACCAGCGATCTCCCAGATACAGGAAGACTGAGATCACCTCCCTTGGCCCTGATGAAGGAGTTTCCGGCCTGGCACAGCAAGGGTCAGACAGTGAATACTCTGACCAAGAACAGGAATAGAGGGCCCCTGCCTCCAGCCAGGAGGAGGAAAGGGATGATCGGGTGTATTGGACAGTGTGGATTCGATGGCCTGGCACATCAAATCCACAGAAGTACCAGGCTTTAATCGACACCGGGGCACAGTGTACATTAATGCCATCAAGTTATAGAGGGCCAGAACCTATCTGGATCTCAGGAGTGACAGGCGGATGTCAAGAACTGTCAGTACTGGAGGCCGAGGTTAGCTTGACCGGGGACAAGAGGGAAAAACATCCCATTGTAACTGGCCCAGAAGCCCCTTGTATCTTGGGCATTGACTACCTCAAGAGGGGGTATTTCAAAGACCCAAAAGGACACCGATGGGCTTTTGGTGTGGCCAGTGTGAACACAGAGAAGGTCAAACAGTTGTCTAATCTGCCTGGCCTCTCAGAAGATCCTTTTGTTGTAGGACTGTTGCGAGTTAAAGAACAACAGGTGCCAATTGCTATGAGGACCGTGCACCGATGGCAGTATCGCACGAACCGAGACTCTCTGGCTCCCATCCAAGAACTGATCCGTCAACTGGAGACCCAAGGTGTCATTAGTAAGACACATTCGCCTTTTAATAGCCCAATATGGCCAGTGCGAAAGTCTGACGGAGGGTGGAGGTTGACAGTAGACTATCGTGGCCTGAACGAAGTGACGCCACCACTGAGTGCTGCTGTACCAGATATGTTAGAGCTCCAATATGAACTGGAGTCAAAGGCAGCCAAGTGGTACGCCACAATCGACATCGCCAATGCATTCTTTTCAATTCCTTTGGCAGAAGAGTGCAGGCCACAGTTTGCTTTCACGTAGAGGGGTGTCCAATATACCTGGAATCGACTACCCCAGGGGTGGAAGCACAGCCCCACTATTTGTCATGGACTAATTCAAACTGCACTGGAAAAGGGTGATGCCCCTGAACATCTACAATACATCGATGACATCATTGTGTGGGGCAACAAGGCAGAAGAAGTGTTCAAGAAAGGACAAAAAGTAATTGAGATTCTTCTGAGAGCTGGGTTTGCCATAAAGAAAAGCAAGGTCAAGGGACCAGCACAGGAGATTCAGTTCTTGGGAATAAAATGGCAAGATGGGCGCCGCCATGTGCCTATGGAGGTTGTCAACAAGATAGCAGCTATGTCTCCACCGACCAACAAGAAGGAAACACAAGCTTTCTTAGGACTTGTGGGATTTTGGAGGATGCACATTCCAGGTTACAGTCAGCTGGTGAGCCCTCTCTATCAAGTAACCCGGAAGAAGAACAATTTTGAGTGGGGTCTTGAGCAACAACAAGCCTTTGAGCACATCAAACAGGAGATAGCTCGGGCGGTAGCTCTTGGGCCTGTTCGGACAGGACCAGATGTGCGAAATGTACTTTACACATCAACTGGGGAGCATGGCCTCACATGGAGCCTCTGGCAGAAGATACCAGGTGAAACTCGGGGTCGACCATTAGGATTTTGGAGCCGGGGATATCGAGGATCAGAAGCCCACTACACTCCAACTGAAAAGGAGATACTGGCAGCATATGAGGGGATTCGAGCCGCTTCAGAAGTTGTTGGTACAGAAGCACAGCTCCTCTTGGCACCGCGATTGCCTGTACTACATTGGATGTTCAAAGGAAACATCCCTTCTACACACCATGCAACCAGTGCTACCTGGAGTAAATGGGTAGCGTTAATCACGCAACGAGCTCGACTGGGAAAACCCAACTGTCCAGGAATCCTGGAAGAGATCATGGACTGGCCAGAAGGTAGAGATTTTGGAGCACTGCCTGAGGAAGTGGCTCGTGCCCAAGAAGCACCACCATATAACGAGTTACCAGAAGATGAAAGGCGGTATGCTCTGTTTACTGATGGATCCTGTCGTGTGGTAGGAAACCATCGAAAGTGGAAAGCTGCTGTGTGGAGTCCCACAAGACAAGTCGTTGAGGCCACTGAAGGAGAGGGCGAGTCAAGTCAGTTTGCAGAAGTAAAAGCGATCCAACTAGCCCTAAAGATTGCTGAACGAGAAAAGTGGCCAGTACTGTATCTCTACACTGACTCCTGGATGGTGGCTAACGCCCTGTGGGGGTGGCTACAGGAGTGGAAAAAGACCAATTGGCAGCGCAGAGGTAAACCCATCTGGGCTGCTGCACTGTGGCAGGACATCGCTGCCCGAGTGGAAAACGTGGCTCTAAAGGTACGTCATGTAGATGCCCACGTGCCCAAAAGCCGTGCCACCGAAGAACATCAAAACAATGAGCAAGTAGACAAGGCTACCAAAATTGAAGTAGCTCAGCTGGACCTGGACTGGGAGCGCAAGGGTGAGCTATTTGTAGCTCGATGGGCCCATGAAACATCCGGGCATCTCGGGAGAGATGCAACATACAGATGGGCTCGTGATCGAGGGGTGGACCTGACCATGGAGGCCATCTCACAGGTCACTCATGAATGCGAAACATGTGCTGCAATCAAGCGAGCCACACGAGTAAAGTCTCCCTGGAACAGAGGGCGATGGCTGAGTTTTCGATATGGTGAGGCCTGGCAAATTGACTATATTGGACCATTGCCACGAACACGCCAAGGCAAGCGCTACATACTCACCATGGTGGAAGCAACTACTGGTTGGCTCGAAACGTACCCTGTAAATCATGCCACTGCCCGAAATACCATCTTAGGTCTTGAAAGGCAAGTTTTATGGCGACATGGTACTCCTGAAAGAATCGAATCAGACAATGGGACCCATTTTTGAAATAATCTCATAAACTCCTGGGCAAAGAAACACGACATTGAGTGGGTGTATCACATCCCTTATTACCCACAAGCATCTGGAAAGATTGAAAGATACAATGGACTGTTGAAGACTATGTTGAGAGCATTGGACAACGGGGGATGGAAACACTGGGATATAAATTTAGCAGAAGCCACTTGGCTAATTAACACCAGAGGATCTGTTAACCGTCCTGGTCCTGCCCAAACAAACCCCCTTCATACTGTGGGAGGAGATAAGGTCCCTGTAGTACACACAGGGCAATGGCTGGGGAAGGCAGTGTGGATTGCTCCTCCCTTGGGAAAAGGCAAACCCACTCGTGGGATTGTTTTTGCTCAGGGACCTGGATGTACTTGGTGGGTAATGCGGGAGAATGGGGCTACTCAGTGTGTGCCTCAAGGAGATTTAACCTTGGGGGGGAAATAATCTGTGGGTTGAGTTGTATGTTACAGGAAGTGACGGAGGAAGTAGGAACGACGAAGAGTGAACCAGATACGTGCGATGATGACCCAAACCTAGCCGGTGCTGGAGTCCAACAGTCAAACACACTGCTCCTGTCCTGAACATCCATCTTGACAGATGGGAGCCAAGTCACTAAACATCTGGAGGAGTGAAGAAAGCTTACGGAATGAATAAATGAGTGTTATGTGGGACCTGGGCATGAAATAATGGTATGGAATAAGGGGTGGAGACTGTACCGGGTCTGGCTGAGCCAGAATTGGTTTTCCCCTGTAGCAGCCCTCATGGTGCTGTGTTTTATGTTGGGAGCTGGCAGGGTGTTGATAGCACACTGATGTTGTGGCTACTGCTGAGTAGTGCTTACACAGCACCAAGGCTCTTTCTGACATTTCCCCCTCCACAGTGGGACGGGGTGGGCAAGATCTTGGGAGGGGACACAACCAGGACAGCTGACCCGAACTGACCAAAGGGATATTCCATACCATATGATGTCTGCTCAGTATAAAGCTGGGAGAAAGGAGAAAGGGGGTGGGGTCACCCTTGGTCCTCCGAGGCAACCACTACGCGTATTGGAGCCCTGCTTCCTGAGAAGGCCCGACATCGCCTGTTCATGGGAAGTAGAGAATAAATCTGTTTTCTTTCTTTTGCTTCCGCGCGCGAACCTTTGCTTCGCTTTGCTTATATTAAAACTGCTGTTGTTTTACCCACAAGGGTTGTTTTGTTTTCCTATCTTATTTTCTTTCCCTTCTTTGCCCTATTGAGAAAAAAAGGGGAAAAGGGGGGGAAGTGATAGAGCGACTTGGTGGGTACCTGGCATTTAGCCAAGGTCAAACCACCACAATCGTCTCTCTTCCTCCTCTCTCTTCCTCCTCTCTCCTCTTCCTCTCTCTTCCTCCTCTCTCTTCCTCGGCTCTCTTCCTCCTCCCTCTTCCTCTTGTCTCTTCCTCCTCTCTCTTCCTCCTCTGTCTTCCTCCTGTCTCCTCCTCCTCTCTCCTCCTCCTCTCTCCTCTTCCTCTCTCTTCCTCCTCTCTATTCCTACTCTCTCTTCCTCCTCTCTCTTACACCTCTCTCTTCCTCCTCTCTCTACCTCCTCTCTGTTCCTCCTATCTCCTCTTCCTGTCTCTTTCTCCTCTCTTTTCCTCCTCTCTCCTTCTCCTCTCTCCTGTGCTTCTCTCTTCCTCCTCTCTCTTCCTCCTCTCTCTTCCTCCTCTCTCCTCTTCTTCTCTGTTCCTCCTCTCTCTTCCTCTTCTCTCCTCTTCCTTTCTCTTTCTCCTCTCTCTTCCTCCTCACTCTTTCTCCTCTCTTCTCCTCCTCTCTCCTCTTCCTCTCTCATCTTCTTCTCTCATCCACCTCTTTCTTCCTCCTCTCCCTTCCTCCTCTCTCTTCCTCCTCTCTCTTCCTCCTCTCTGCTCTTCCTGTCTCTTCCTCCTCTCTTTTCCTCCTCTCTCTTCCTCGTCTCTCCTTCAACACTCTCCTCTTCCTCTCTCCTCCTCCTCTCTCTTCTTCCTCTCTCTTCCTTCTGTCTCCTCCTCCTCTCTCTTCCTCCTCTCTCTTCCTACTCTCCCTTCCTCCTCTCTCTTCTTCCTCTCACTTTCTCCTTTCTCCTCTTCCTCTCTCTTGCTCCTCTCTCTTCATCCTCTCTCCTTTTTCTCTCTCTTCCTCCTCTCTCTTCCTCCTCTCTCTTCCTCCGTTCTCTTCCTTCTCTCTCCTCCTCCTCTCTCTTCCTCCTCTCTCTTCCTCCTCTCTCTTACTCCTCTCTCTTCCTCCTCTCTCCTCTTCCTCTCTCCTCTTGCTCTCTCTTCTTCCATTCTCTTCCTCCTCTCTCTTCCTCCTTGCTCCTCTTCCTCTTTCCTCCTCCTCTCTCTACTTCCGCTCTCTTCCTCCTCTCTCTTCCTCCTCTCTCTTACTCCTCTCTCTTCCTTCCCTCTCCTCCTCCTCTCTCTTCCTCCTCTCTCTTCCTCCTCTCTATTCCTCCTGTCTCTTCCTCCTCTCTCTTCCTCCTCTCTCCCCCTCCTCTCTCTTCCTCCTCTCTCTTCTTCCTCGCTCTTCCTACTCTCTCTTACTCCTCTCTCTTCCTCCTCTCTCTTCCTCCTCTCTCATCCTCCTCTCTCCTCTTCCTCTATCCTCTTCCTCTCTCTTCCTCCTCTCTCTTCCTCCTCTCTCTTCTTCCTCTCTCTTTCTCCTCTCTCCTTTTCCTCTCTCTTGCCTCTCTCTTCCTCCTCTCTTCTCTTCCTCTCTCTTCCTCTTCTCTCTTCCTCCTCTCTCCTCTTCCTCTCTATTAGTCCTCTCCCTTCCTCCTCTCTCTTCCTCCTCTCCCTTCCTTCTCTCTCTTCCTCTTCTCTCTTCCTCCTCTCTCTTCCTCCTCTCCCCTCCTCCTCTCTCTTCCTCCTCTCTCTTCCTCCTGTCTCTTCCTCCTCTCTCTTCCTTCTCTATCCTCCTCCTCTCTCTTCCTCCTCTCTCTTCCTCATCTCTCTTCCTCCACTCTCTTCCTCTTTGCTCCTCTTCCTCTTTCCTCCTCCTCTCTCTTCCTCCTCTCTCTTCCTCCTCTCTCTTCCTCCTCTCTCCTCTTCCTCTATCTTCCTTCTCTCTCTTCCTCCTCTCTCTTCCTCCTTTCTCCTCCTCCTCTATCCTCTTCCTCTCTCTTCCTCCTCTCTCTTCCTCCTCTCTCTTCTTCCTCTCTCTTCGTCCTCTCTCTTCCACCTCTCTCTTCCTCCTCCCTCCTCTTCCTCTCTCTTCCTCCTCACTCTTGATCCTCTCTCATCCTCGTCTCTCTTCCTCCTCTCTCTTTCTCCTATCTCTTACTCCTCTCTCCTCCTCCTCTCTCTTCCTCCTCTCTCTTCCTCCTCTCTCTTCCTCCTCTCTCTTCCTCCTCTCTCTGCTTCCTCTCTCTTCCTCCTCTCTCTTCCTCCTCACTCCTCCTCCTCTCTCTTCCTCCTATCTCTTCCTCCTCTCTCCTCCTCCTCTCTCTTCCTCCTCTCTCTTCCTACACTCTCATCATATTCTCTCCTCTTCCTCTCTTTTCCTCCTCACTCTACCTCCTCTCTCATCCTCGTCTCTCTTCCTCCTCTCTCTTCCTCCTCTCTCTTCCTCCTCTCTCCTCCTCATCACTCTTCCTCCTCTCTCTTCCTCCTCACTCTTCCTCCTCTCTCTTCCTCTTCTCTCCTCCTCCTCTTTCTTCTTCTTCTCTCTTCCTCCTCTTTCTTCCACCTCTCTCTTCCTCCTCTCTCCTCATCCTCTGTCTTCCTCCTTCTTCCTCCTCTCTCTTCCTCTTCTCTCCTCCTCTTCTCTCTTCCTCCTCTCTCTCCCTCCTCTCTCTTCCTCCTCTCTCCCCTTCCTCTCTCTTCCTCCTCTCTCTTCCTCCTCTCTCCTTTTTTTCTCTCTTACTCCTCTCTCTTCCTCCTCTCTCTTCCTCCTCTCTCCTCCTCCTCTCTCCTCTTCCTCTCTCTTCCTCCTCTCTCTTCCTCTTCTCCTCTTCCTCTTTCTTCCTCCTCTCTCTTCCTCCTCCTTCTTCCTTCTCTCTCTTCCTCCTCTCTCCTCTTCCTGTCTCTTCCTCCTCTCTTTTTTCCTCTCTCTTCCTCGTCTCTCCTCCACCAATGTCCTCTTCCTCTCTCTACTTGTCTCTCTTCCTGTTCTCTCTTCCTCCTCTCTCTTCCTCCTCTCTCCTCCTCGTCTCTCTTCCTCCTCTCTCTTTCTCCTGTCTCTTCCTTTTCTGTCTTCATCCTCTCTCCTCTTCCTCTCTCTTCCTCCTCTCTCTTCCTGCTCTCTCTTCCACCTCTCTCTTCCTCCTCTCTCCTCCTCCTCTCTCCTGTTCCTCTCTCTTCCTCCGCACTCTTGCTCCTCTCTCTTCCTCCTCTCTCTTCCTCCTCTCTCTTCCTCCTCACTCTTCCTCCTTTCTCTTCCTCTTCTCTCTTCCTCCGTTCTCCTCTTCCTCTCTCTTCCTCCTCTCTCTCCCTCCTCTCTCTTCCTCCTCTCTCCCCTTCCTCTCTCTTCCTCCTCTCTCTTCCTCCTCTCTCTTGCTCCTCTCTCTTCCTCCTCTCTCCTCTTACTCTCTCTTCCTCCTCTCTTCCTCCTGTCTCTTCCTCCTCTTTCCTTTTCTTCTCTCTTCCTCCTCTCTCTTCCTCCTGTCTCTTCCTCCTGTCTCCTCTTGCTCTCTCCTCTTCCTCTCACTTCCTCCTTTCTCTTCCTCCTCTCTCCTCTACCTCTCCATTACTCCTCTCTCCTCTTCCTCTCTCTTCCTACTCTGTCTTCCTCCTCTCTCTTCCTCCTCTCACTTCCTCTTCTCTACTCCTCCTCTCTCCTCTTCCTCTCTCTTCCTCCTCTCTCTCCCTCCTCTCTCTTCCTCCTCTCTCCCCTTCCTCTCTCTTCCTCCTCTCTCTTCCTCCTCTCTCCTTTTTTTCTCTCTTCCTCCTCTCTCCTTTTTTTCTCTCTTCCTCTTCTCTCCTCCTCCTCTCTCTTCCTCCTCTCTCTTCCTCCTCTCTCTTCCTCCTCTCTCCTCCTCTTCTCTCCTATTCCTCTCTCTTCCTCCTCTCTCCTCCTCTTCTCTCCTATTCCTCTCTCTTCCTCCTCTCTCTGCCTGCTCTCTCTTCCTCTTCTCTACTCCTCCTCTCTCCTCTTCCTCTCTCTTCCTCCTCTCTCTCCCTCCTCTCTCTTCCTCCTCTCTCCCCTTCCTCTCTCTTCCTCCTCTCTCTTCCTCCTCTCTCCTTTTTTTCTCTCTTCCTCCTCTCTCCTTTTTTTCTCTCTTCCTCTTCTCTCCTCCTTCTCTCTCTTCCGCCTCTCTCTTCCGCCTCTTTCTTCCTCCTCTCTCCTCCTTCTCACTCCTCCTCCTCTCTCTTCCTCCTATCTCTTCCTCCTCTCTCCTCCTCCTCTCTCTTCCTCCTCTCTCTTCCTCCTGTCTCTTCCTCCTCTCTCTTCCACCTCTCTCTTCCTCCTCTCTCCTCTTCCTCTCTTTTCCTCCTCACTCTTCCTCCTCTCTCCTCTTCCTCTCTCTTCCTCCTCTCTCTTCTTCCTCTCTCTTCCTCCTCTCTCTTCCACCTCTCTCTTCCTCCTCTCTCCTTTTCCTCTCTCTTCCTCCTCATTCATGATCCTCTCTCATCCTCGTCTCTCTTCCTCCTCTCTCTTTCTCCTATCTCTTACTCCTCTCTCCTCCTCCTCTCTCTTCCTCCTCTCTCTTCCTCCTCTCTCTTCCTCCTCTCTCTTCCTCCTCTCTCTTCTTCCTCTCTCTTCCTCCTCTCTCTTCCTCCTCACTACTCCTCCTCTCTCTTCCTCCTGTCTCTTCCTCCTCTCTCCTCCTCCTCTCTCTTCCTCCTCTCTCTTCCTCCTCTCTCATCATTTTCTCTCCTCTTCCTCTCTTTTCCTCCTCACTCTTCCTCCTCTCTCATCCTCGTCTCTCTTCCTCCTCTCTCTTCCTCCTCTCTCTTCCTCCTCTCTCCTCCTCATCTCTCTTCCCCCTCTCTCTTCCTCCTCACTCTTCCTCCTCTCTCTTCCTCTTCTCTCCTCCTCCTCTTTCTTCTTCTTCTCTCTTCCACCTCTTTCTTCCACCTATCTCTTCCTCCTCTCTCCTCATCCTCTGTCCTCTTCCTCCTTCTTCCTCCTCTCTCTTCCTCTTCTCTCCTCCTCCTCTCTATTCCTCCTCTCTCTTCCTCCTCTCTCTTCCTCCTCTCTCCTCCTCTTCTCTCCTATTCCTCTCTCTTCCTCCTCTCTCTTCCTCCTCTCTCTTCCTCCTCTCTCCTCCTCTTCTCTCCTATTCCTCTCTCTTCCTCCTCTCTCTTCCTGCTCTCTCTTCCTCCTCTCTCCTCCTCCTCTCTCTTCCTCCTTTCTCTTCCTCCTCTCTCTTCCTCCTCTCTCTTCCTCCTCTCTCTTCTTCCTCTCTCTCCCTCCTCTCTTCCTCCTCTCTCTTCCTCCTCTCTCTTCCTCCTCTCTCGTCCGCCTCTCTCTTCCGCCTCTTTCTTCCTCCTCTCTCCTCCTTCTCACTCCTCCTCCTCTCTCTTACTCCTATCTCTTCCTCCTCTCTCCTCCTCCTCTCTCTTCCTCCTCTCTCTTCCTCCTGTCTCTTCCTCCTCTCTCTTCCACCTCTCTCTTCCTCCTCTCTACTCTTCCTCTCTTTTCCTCCTCACTCTTCCTCCTCTCTCCTCTTCCTCTCTATTCCTCCTCTCTCTTCCTCCTCTCTCTTCTTCCTCTCTCTTCCTCCTCTCTCGTCCACCTCTCTCTTCCTCCTCTCTCCTCTTCCTCTCTCTTCCTCCTCATTCTTGATCCTCTCTCATCCTTGTCTCTCTTCCTCCTCTCTCTTTCTCCTATCTCTGACTCCTCTCTCCTCCTCCTCTCTCTTCCTCCTCTCTCTTCCTCCTGTCTCTTCCTCCTCTCTCTTCTTCCTCTCTCTTCCTCCTCTCTCTTCCTCCTCACTACTCCTCCTCTCTCTTCCTCCTGTCTCTTCCTCCTCTCTCCTCCTCCTCTCTCTTCCTCCTCTCTCTTCCTCCTCTCTCATCATTTTCTCTCCTCTTCCTCTCTTTTCCTCCTCACTCTTCCTCCTCTCTCATCCTCGTCTCTCTTCCTCCTCTCTCTTCCTCCTCTCTCTTCCTCCTCTCTCCTCCTCATCTCTCTTCCCCCTCTCTCTTCCTCCTCACTCTTCCTCCTCTCTCTTCCTCTTCTCTCCTCCTCCTCTTTCTTCTTCTTCTCTCTTCCACCTCTTTCTTCCACCTCTCTCTTCCTCCTCTCTCCTCATCCTCTGTCCTCTTCCTCCTTCTTCCTCCTCTCTCCTCCTCTTCTCTCCTATTCCTCTCTCTTCCTCCTCTCTCTTCCTCCTCTCTCTTCCTCCTCTCTCCTCCTCTTCTCTCCTATTCCTCTCTCTTCCTCCTCTCTCTTCCTGCTCTCTTTTCCTCCTCTCTCCTCCTCCTCTCTCTTCCTCCTTTCTCTTCCTCCTCTCTCTTCCTCCTCTCTCTTCCTCCTCTCTCTTCTTCCTCTCTCTCCCTCCTCTCTTCCTCCTCTCTCTTCCTCCTCTCTCTTCCTCCTCTCTCGTCCGCCTCTCTCTTCCGCCTCTTTCTTCCTCCTCTCTCCTCCTTCTCACTCCTCCTCCTCTCTATTACTCCTATCTCTTCCTCCTCTCTCCTCCTCCTCTCTCTTCCTCCTCTCTCTTCCTCCTGTCTCTTCCTCCTCTCTCTTCCACCTCTCTCTTCCTCCTCTCTCCTCTTCCTCTCTTTTCCTCCTCACTCTTCCTCCTCTCTCCTCTTCCTCTCTATTCCTCCTCTCTCTTCCTCCTCTCTCTTCTTCCTCTCTCTTCCTCCTCTCTCGTCCACCTCTCTCTTCCTCCTCTCTCCTCTTCCTCTCTCTTCCTCCTCATTCTTGATCCTCTCTCATCCTCGTCTCTCTTCCTCCTCTCTCTTTCTCCTACCTCTGACTCCTCTCTCCTCCTCCTCTCTCTTCCTCCTCTCTCTTCCTCCTCTCTCTTCCTCCTCTCTCTTCCTCCTCTCTCTTCTTCCTCTCTCTTCCTCCTCTCTCTTCCTCCTCACTACTCCTCCTCTCTCTTCCTCCTGTCTCTTCCTCCTCTCTCCTCCTCCTCTCTCTTCCTCCTCTCTCTTCCTCCTCTCTCATCATTTTCTCTCCTCTTCCTCTCTTTTCCTCCTCACTCTTCCTCCTCTCTCATCCTCGTCTCTCTTCCTCCTCTCTCTTCCTCCTCTCTCTTCCTCCTCTCTCCTCCTCATCTCTCTTCCCCCTCTCTCTTCCTCCTCACTCTTCCTCCTCTCTCTTCCTCTTCTCTCCTCCTCCTCTTTCTTCTTCTTCTCTCTTCCACCTCTTTCTTCCACCTCTCTCTTCCTCCTCTCTCCTCATCCTCTGTCCTCTTCCTCCTTCTTCCTCCTCTCTCCTCCTCTTCTCTCCTATTCCTCTCTCTTCCTCCTCTCTCTTCCTCCTCTCTCTTCCTCCTCTCTCCTCCTCTTCTCTCCTATTCCTCTCTCTTCCTCCTCTCTCTTCCTGCACTCTCTTCCTCCTCTCTCCTCCTCCTCTCTCTTCCTCCTCTCTCTTCCTCCTCTCTCTTCCTCCTCTCTCTTCCTCCTCTCTCTTCTTCCTCTCTCTTCCTCCTCTCTCTTCCTCCTCTCTCTTCCTCCTCTCTCTTCCTCCTCTCTCTTATTATTCTCTCTTCCGCCTCTTTCTTCCTCCTCTCTCCTCCTTCTCACTCCTCCTCCTCTCTCTTCCTCCTATCTTTTCCTCCTCTCTCCTCCTCCTCTCTCTTCCTCCTCTCTCTTCCTCCTGTCTCTTCCTCCTCTCTCTTCCACCTCTCTCTTCCTCCTCTCTCCTCTTCCTCTCTTTTCCTCCTCACTCTTCCTCCTCTCTCCTCTTCCTCTCTCTTCCTCCTCTCTCTTCCTCCTCTCTCTTCTTCCTCTCTCTTCCTCCTCTCTCTTCCACCTCTCTCTTCCTCCTCTCTCCTCTTCGTCTCTCTTCCTCCTCACTCTTGCTCCTCTCTCATCCTCATCTCTCCTCCTCCTCTCTCTTTCTCCTATCTCTTCCTCCTCTGTCCTCCTCCTCTCTCTTCCTCCTCTCTCCTCCTCTTCTCTCCTATTCCTCTCTCCTCCTCCTCTCTCTTCCTCCTCTCTCTTCCTCCTCTCTCTTCCTCCTCTCTCTTCCTCCTCTCTCTTCTTCCTCTCTCTTCCTCCTCTCTCTTCCTCCTCTCTCCTCCTCCTCTCTCCTCCTCTTCTGTCCTATTCCTCTCTCCTCCTCCTCTCTCTTCCTCCTCTCTCTTCCTCCTCTCTCTTCATCCTCTCTCTTCCTCCTCTCTCTTCCTCCTCTTTCTTCCTCCTTTCTCCTCCTCCTCTCTCCTCTTCCTCTCTCTTCCTCCTCCATCTTCCTACTCTCTCTTCTTCCTCTCTCTTCCTCCTCTCTCTTGCACCTCTCTCTTCCTCCTCTCTCCTCTTCCTCTCTTTTCCTCCTCACTCTTGCTCCTCTCTCATCCTCCTATCTCATCCTCCTCTTTCCTCCTCCTCTCTCTTCCTCCTCTCTCTTCCTCCTCTCACTTCCTCCTGTCTCTTCCTCCTCTCTCTTCCTCCTCTCTCATCATTTTCTCTCCTCTTCCTCTCTTTTCCTCCTCACTCTTACTCCTCTGTCATCCTCGTCGCTCTACTCCTCTCTCTTCCTCCTCTATCTTCCTCCTCTCTCCTCCTCCTCTCTCTTCCTCCTCTCTCTTCCTCCACTCTCTTCCTCCTCTCTCTTGCTCTTCTCTCCTCCTCCTCTCTCTTCTTCCTCTCTCTTCCTCCTCTCTCTTCCTCCTTTCTGCTCTTCCTTTCTCTTCCTTCTCTCTCTTCCTGCTCTCTATTTTTCCTCTCTCCTCCTCCTCCTCTCTTCTATTCCTCTCTCTTCCTCCTCTCTCTTCCCCCTCTCTCTTCCTCCTCTCAACTCCTCTTCTCTCTTCTTCCTCTCTCTTGCTCCTTTCTCCTCTTCCTCTCTCTTCCTCCTCTCTCTTCATCCTCTCTCTTCTTCCTCTCTCTTCCTCCTCTCTTCTGCCTCTCTCTTCCTCCTCCCTCCTCCTCCTCTCTCCTCTTCCTCTCTCTTCCCCCTCACTCTTGCTCCTCTCTCTTCCTCTTCTCTCCTCCTCTTCTCTCTTCCTCCTCTCTCTTCCTCCTCTCTCATCCTCTTCTCTCTTCCTCCTCTCTCTTCCTCCTCTCTCTTCCTCCTCTCTCTTCCTCATCTCTCTTCCTCCTTTCTCCTCTTCCTCTCTCTTCCTTCTCTCTCTTCCTCCTCTCTCTTCCTCCTCTCTCTTCCTCCTCTCTCTTCCCCCTCTGTCTTCCTCCTCTCAACTCCTCTTCTCTCTTCTTCCTCTCTCTTGCTCCTTTCTCCTCTTCCTCTTTCTTCCTCCTCTGTCTTCCTCCTCTCTCTTCCTCCTCTCTCTTCCTCCTCTCTCTTCCTCCTCACTCTTCCTCCTCTCTCTTCCTCTTCTCTCTTCCTCCGTTCTCCTCTTCCTCTCTCTTCCTCCTCTCTCTTCTTATTCTCTCGACTTCCTCTCTCTTCCTCCTCTCTCTTCCTCCTCTCTATTCCTCCTCTCTCTTTTCCTCACTCTTTACTCCTAACTGTTGCTCCTCTCTTATCCTCGTCTCTCTTCCTCCTCTCTCTTCCTCCTCTCTCTTCCTAATCTCTCCTCTTCCTCTATCTTCCTCCTCTCTCTTCCACCTCTCTCTTCCTCCTTTCTCCTCCTCCTCTCTCCTCTTCCTCTCTCTTCCTCCTCTCTCTTCCTCCTGTCTCTTCTTCCTCCGTCTTCCTCCTCTCTCTTCCTCCTCTCTCCTCCTCTCCTCTGTTCCTCTACTTTGCTCCTCTCTCTTCCTCTTCTCTCTTCCTCCTCACTCTTCCTCCTCTCTCCTCCTCTTCTCTCCTCTTCCTGTCTCTTCCTCCTCTCTCTTCCTCCTCTCTCTTCCTCCTCACTCTTCCTCCTCTCGCCTCCTCCTCTCTCATCTTCCTCTCTCTTTCTCCTCTCTCTCCCTCCTCTCTCCTCTTCCTCTCTATTACACCTCTCTCTTCCTCCTCTCTCTTCCTCCTCTCTATTCCTCCTCTCTCCTCTTCCTCTCTCTTTACTCCTCACTGTTGCTCCTCTCTTATCCTCGTCTCTCTTCCTCCTCTCTCTTCCTCCTCTCTCCTCTTCCTCTATCTTCCTTCTCTCTCTTCCTCCTCTCTCTTCCTCCTTTCTCCTCCTCCTCTCTCCTCTTCCTCTCTCTTCCTCCTCTCTCTTCCTCCTCTCTCCTCTTCCTCTCTCTTCCTCCTCACTCTTGATCCTCTCTCATCCTCGTCTCTCTTCCTCCTCTCTCTTACTCCTATCTCTTACTCCTCTCTCCTCCTCCTCTCTCTTCCTCCTCTCTCTTCCTCCTCTCTCTTCCTCCTGTCTCTTCCTCCTCTCTCTTCTTCCTCTCTCTTCCTCCTCTCTCTTCCACCTCTCTCTTCCTCCTCTCTCCTCTTCCTCTCTCTTCCTCCTCACTCTTGATCCTCTCTCATCCTCGTCTCTCTTCCTCCTCTCTCTTTCTCCTATCTCTTACTCCTCTCTCCTCCTCCTCTCTCTTCCTCCTCTCTCTTCCTCCTCTCTCTTCCTCCTGTCTCTTCCTCCTCTCTCTTCTTCCTCTCTCTTCCTCCTCTCTCTTCCTCCTCACTCCTCCTCCTCTCTCTTCCTCCTATCTCTTCCTCCTCTCTCCTCCTCCTCTCTCTTCCTCCTCTCTCTTCCTCCTCTCTCATCATTTTCTCTCCTCTTCCTCTCTTTTCCTCCTCACTCTTCCTCCTCTCTCTTCCTCCTCTCTCCTCCTCATCTCTCTTCCTCCTCTCTCTTCCTCCTCACTCTTCCTCCTCTCTCTTCCTCTTCTCTCCTCCTCCGCTTTCTTCTTCTTCTCTCTTCCTCCTCTTTCTTCCACCTCTCTCTTCCTCCTCTGTCCTCATCCTCTGTCCTCTTCCTCCTTCTTCCTCCTCTCTCTTCCTCTTCTCTCCTCCTCCTCTCTCTTCCTCCTCTCTCTTCCTCCTCTCTCTTCCTCCTCTCTCCTCCTCTTCTCTCCTCTTCCTCTCTCTTCCTCCTCTCTCTCCCTCCTCTCTCTTCCTCCTCTCTCCCCTTCCTCTCTCTTCCTCCTCTCTCTTCCTCCTCTCTCGTTTTTTTCTCTCTTCCTCCTCTCTCTTCCTCCTCTCTCTTCCTCCTCTCTCTTCCTCCTCTCTCTTCCTCCTCTCTCCTCCTCCCCTCTCCTCTTCCTCTCTCTTCCTCCTCTCTCTTCCTCTTCTCCTCTTCCTCTTTGTTCCTCCGCTCTCTTCCTCCTCCTTCTTCCTTCTCTCTCTTCCTCCTCTCTCCTCTTCCTTTCTCTTCCTTCTCTCTTTTTTCCTCTCTCTTCCTCGTCTCTCCTCCACCACTGTCCTCTTCCTCTCTCTACTTGTCTCTCTTCCTGTTCTCTCTTCCGCCTCTCTCTTCCTCCTCTCTCCTCTTCCTCTCCCTTCGTAATCTCTCTTCGTCCTCTGCCTTCCTCCTCTCTCTTCCTCCTCTCTCCTCCTCGTCTCTCTTCCTCCTCTCTCTTTCTCCTGTCTCTTCCTTTTCTGTCTTCATCCTCTCTCCTCTTCCTCTCTCTTCCTCCTCTCTCTTCCTCCTCTCTCTTCCTCCTCTCTCTTCCACCTCTCTCTTCCTCCTCTCTCCTCCTCCTCTCTCTTGTTCCTCTCTCTTCCTCCGCACTCTTGCTCCTCTCTCTTCCTCCTCTCTCTTCCTCCTCTCTCTTCCTCCTCACTCTTCCTCCTCTCTCTTCCTCTTCTCTCTTCCTCCGTTCTCCTCTTCCTCTCTCTTCCTCCTCTCTCTTCCTATTGTCTCGACTTCCTCTCTCTTCCTCCTCTCTCTTCCTTCTCTCTCCTCCTCCTCTCTCCTCTTCCTCTCTCTTCCTCCTCTCTCTTCCTCCTCTCTATTCCTCCTCTCTCCTCTTCCTCTCTCTTTGCTCCTCACTGTTGCTCCTCTCTTATACTCGTCTCTTCCTCCTCTCTCTTCCTCCCCTCTCATCCTCCTCTCTCCTCTTCCTCTCTCTTCCTCCTCTCTCTTCCTCCTCTCTCTTCTTCCTCTCTCTTCCTCCTCTCTCTTCCACCTCTCTCTTCCTCCTCTCTCCTCTTCCTCTCTCTTCCTCCTCACTCTTGATCCTCTCTCATCCTCGTCTCTCTTCCTCCTCTCTCTTTCTCCTATCTCTTACTCCTCTCTCCTCCTCCTCTCTCTTCCTCCTCTCTCTTCCTCCTCTCTCTTCCTCCTCCCTCTTCTTCCTCTCTCTTCCTCCTCTCTCTTCCTCCTCACTCCTCCTCCTCTCTCTTCCTCCTATCTCTTCCTCCTCTCTCCTCCTCCTCTCTCTTCCTCCTCTCTCTTCCTCCTCTCTCATCATTTTCTCTCCTCTTCCTCTCTTTTCCTCCTCACTCTTCCTCCTCTCTCATCCTCGTCTCTCTTCCTCCTCTCTCTTCCTCCTCTCTTTTCCTCCTCTCTCCTCCTCATCTCTCTTCCTCCTCTCTCTTAATCCTCACTCTTCCTCCTCTCTCTTCCTCTTCTCTCCTCCTCCTCTCTCTTCCTCCTCTCTCTTCCTCCTCTCTCCTCCTCTTCTCTCCTATTCCTCTCTCTTCCTCCTCTCTCTTCCTCCTCTCTCTTCCTCCTCTCTCTTCCGCTTCTCTCCTCTTCCTCTCTCTTCCTTCTCACTCTTGCTCCTCTCTCATCCTCGTCTCTTTTCCTCCTCTCTCTTTCTCCTATCTCTTCCTCCTCTCTCCTCCTCCTCTCTCTTCCTCCTCTCTCTTCTTCCTCTTTCTGCCTCCTCTCTCTTCCTCCTCTCTCTTCCTCCTCTCTCTTCCGCCTGTTTCCTCCTCCTCTCTCCCCCTCCTCACTCCTCTTCCTGTATCTTCCTCCTCCCTCTTCCTCCTCTCTCTTCCTCCTCTCTCTTCCTGCTCTCTATTCCTCCTCTCTCTTCTTCCTCTCTCTTCCTCCTCTCTCTTCCTCCTCTCTCTTCCTCCTCTCTCCTCCTCTTCTCTCCTATTCCTCTCTCTTCCTCCTCTCTCTTCCTGCTCTCTCTTCCTCCTCTCTCCTCCTCCTCTCTCCTCCTCCTCTCTCTTCCTCCTCTCTCTTCCTCCTCTCTCTTCCTCCTCTCTCTTCCTCCTATCTCTTCCTCCTCTCTCCTCCTCCTCTCTCTTCCTCCTCTCTCTTCCTCCTCTCTCTTCCTCCTGTCTCTTCCTCCTCTCTCTTCCACCTCTCTCTTCCTCCTCTCTCCTCTTCCTCTCTTTTCCTCCTCACTCTTCCTCCTCTCTCTTCTTCCTCTCTCTTCCTCCTCTCTCTTCCTCCTCTCTCTTCCTCCTCTCTCTTCCTCCTCTCTCTTCCGCCTCTTTCTTCCTCCTCTCTCCTCCTTTTCACTCCTCCTCCTCTCTCTTCCTCCTATCTATTCCTCCTCTCTCTTCCTCCTCTCTCTTCCTCCTCTCTCTTTCTCCTCTCTCTTCCTGCTCTCTCTTCTTCCTCTCTCCTCTTCCTCTCTCTTCCTCCTCTCTCTTCCTCCTCTCTCTTCCTCCTCTCTCTTCCTCCTATCTCTTCCTCCTCTCTCCTCCTCCTCTCTCTTCCTCCTCTCTCTTCCTCCTCTCTCATCATTTTCTCTCCTCTTCCTCTCTTTTCCTCCTCACTCTTCCTCCTCTCTCTTCCTCCTCTCTCCTCCTCATCTCTCTTCCTCCTCTCTCTTCCTCCTCACTCTTCCTCCTCTCTCTTCCTCTTCTCTCCTCCTCCGCTTTCTTCTTCTTCTCTCTTCCTCCTCTTTCTTCCACCTCTCTCTTCCTCCTCTGTCCTCATCCTCTGTCCTCTTCCTCCTTCTTCCTCCTCTCTCTTCCTCTTCTCTCCTCCTCCTCTCTCTTCCTCCTCTCTCTTCCTCCTCTCTCTTCCTCCTCTCTCCTCCTCTTCTCTCCTCTTCCTCTCTCTTCCTCCTCTCTCTCCCTCCTCTCTCTTCCTCCTCTCTCCCCTTCCTCTCTCTTCCTCCTCTCTCTTCCTCCTCTCTCGTTTTTTTCTCTCTTCCTCCTCTCTCTTCCTCCTCTCTCTTCCTCCTCTCTCTTCCTCCTCTCTCTTCCTCCTCTCTCCTCCTCCCCTCTCCTCTTCCTCTCTCTTCCTCCTCTCTCTTCCTCTTCTCCTCTTCCTCTTTGTTCCTCCGCTCTCTTCCTCCTTCTTCTTCCTTCTCTCTCTTCCTCCTCTCTCCTCTTCCTTTCTCTTCCTTCTCTCTTTTTTCCTCTCTCTTCCTCGTCTCTCCTCCACCACTGTCCTCTTCCTCTCTCTACTTGTCTCTCTTCCTGTTCTCTCTTCCGCCTCTCTCTTCCTCCTCTCTCCTCTTCCTCTCCCTTCGTAATCTCTCTTCGTCCTCTGCCTTCCTCCTCTCTCTTCCTCCTCTCTCCTCCTCGTCTCTCTTCCTCCTCTCTCTTTCTCCTGTCTCTTCCTTTTCTGTCTTCATCCTCTCTCCTCTTCCTCTCTCTTCCTCCTCTCTCTTCCTCCTCTCTCTTCCTCCTCTCTCTTCCACCTCTCTCTTCCTCCTCTCTCCTCCTCCTCTCTCTTGTTCCTCTCTCTTCCTCCGCACTCTTGCTCCTCTCTCTTCCTCCTCTCTCTTCCTCCTCTCTCTTCCTCCTCACTCTTCCTCCTCTCTCTTCCTCTTCTCTCTTCCTCCGTTCTCCTCTTCCTCTCTCTTCCTCCTCTCTCTTCCTATTGTCTCGACTTCCTCTCTCTTCCTCCTCTCTCTTCCTTCTCTCTCCTCCTCCTCTCTCCTCTTCCTCTCTCTTCCTCCTCTCTCTTCCTCCTCTCTATTCCTCCTCTCTCCTCTTCCTCTCTCTTTGCTCCTCACTGTTGCTCCTCTCTTATACTCGTCTCTTCCTCCTCTCTCTTCCTCCCCTCTCATCCTCCTCTCTCCTCTTCCTCTCTCTTCCTCCTCTCTCTTCCTCCTCTCTCTTCTTCCTCTCTCTTCCTCCTCTCTCTTCCACCTCTCTCTTCCTCCTCTCTCCTCTTCCTCTCTCTTCCTCCTCACTCTTGATCCTCTCTCATCCTCGTCTCTCTTCCTCCTCTCTCTTTCTCCTATCTCTTACTCCTCTCTCCTCCTCCTCTCTCTTCCTCCTCTCTCTTCCTCCTCTCTCTTCCTCCTCCCTCTTCTTCCTCTCTCTTCCTCCTCTCTCTTCCTCCTCACTCCTCCTCCTCTCTCTTCCTCCTATCTCTTCCTCCTCTCTCCTCCTCCTCTCTCTTCCTCCTCTCTCTTCCTCCTCTCTCATCATTTTCTCTCCTCTTCCTCTCTTTTCCTCCTCACTCTTCCTCCTCTCTCATCCTCGTCTCTCTTCCTCCTCTCTCTTCCTCCTCTCTTTTCCTCCTCTCTCCTCCTCATCTCTCTTCCTCCTCTCTCTTAATCCTCACTCTTCCTCCTCTCTCTTCCTCTTCTCTCCTCCTCCTCTCTCTTCCTCCTCTCTCTTCCTCCTCTCTCCTCCTCTTCTCTCCTATTCCTCTCTCTTCCTCCTCTCTCTTCCTCCTCTCTCTTCCTCCTCTCTCTTCCGCTTCTCTCTCTCTCTCCTCTCTCTTCCGCTTCTCTCCTCTTCCTCTCTCTTCCTTCTCACTCTTGCTCCTCTCTCATCCTCGTCTCTTTTCCTCCTCTCTCTTTCTCCTATCTCTTCCTCCTCTCTCCTCCTCCTCACTCTTCCTCCTCTCTCTTCCTCCTCTCTCTTCCTCCTCTCTTCTTCCTCTTTCTTCCTCCTCTCTCTTCCTCCTCTCTCTTCCTCCTCTCTCTTCCGCCTGTTTCCTCCTCCTCTCTCCCCCTCCTCACTCCTCTTCCTGTATCTTCCTCCTCCCTCTTCCTCCTCTCTCTTCCTCCTCTCTCTTCCTGCTCTCTATTCCTCCTCTCTCTTCTTCCTCTCTCTTCCTCCTCTCTCTTCCTCCTCTCTCTTCCTCCTCTCTCCTCCTCTTCTCTCCTATTCCTCTCTCTTCCTCCTCTCTCTTCCTGCTCTCTCTTCCTCCTCTCTCCTCCTCCTCTCTCCTCCTCCTCTCTCTTCCTCCTCTCTCTTCCTCCTCTCTCTTCCTCCTCTCTCTTCCTCCTATCTCTTCCTCCTCTCTCCTCCTCCTCTCTCTTCCTCCTCTCTCTTCCTCCTCTCTCTTCCTCCTGTCTCTTCCTCCTCTCTCTTCCACCTCTCTCTTCCTCCTCTCTCCTCTTCCTCTCTTTTCCTCCTCACTCTTCCTCCTCTCTCTTCTTCCTCTCTCTTCCTCCTCTCTCTTCCTCCTCTCTCTTCCTCCTCTCTCTTCCTCCTCTCTCTTCCGCCTCTTTCTTCCTCCTCTCTCCTCCTTTTCACTCCTCCTCCTCTCTCTTCCTCCTATCTATTCCTCCTCTCTCTTCCTCCTCTCTCTTCCTCCTCTCTCTTTCTCCTCTCTCTTCCTGCTCTCTCTTCTTCCTCTCTCCTCTTCCTCTCTCTTCCTCCTCTCTCTTCCTCCTCTCTCTTCCTCCTCTCTCTTCCTCCTCTCTCTTCCGCTTCTCTCCTCTTCCTCTCTCTTCCTTCTCACTCTTGCTCCTCTCTCATCCTCGTCTCTCTTCCTCCTCTCTCTTTCTCCTATCTCTTCCTCCTCTCTCCTCCACCTCTCTCTTCCTCCTCTCTCTTCCTCCTCTCTCTTCCTCCTCTCTCTTCCTCCTCTCTCTTCTTCCTCTCTCCTCCTCATCTCTCTTCCTCCTCTCTCTTCTTCCTCTTTCTTCCTCCTCTCTCTTCCTCCTCTCTCTTCCTCCTCTCTCTTCCGCCTGTTTCCTCCTCCTCTCTCCCCCTCCTCACTCCTCTTCCTGTATCTTCCTCCTCCCTCTTCCTCCTCTCTCTTCCTCCTCTCTCTTCCTGCTCTCTATTCCTCCTCTCTCTTCTTCCTCTCTCTTCCTCCTCTCTCTTCCTCCTCTCTCTTCCTCCTCTCTCCTCCTCTTCTCTCCTAATCCTCTCTCTTCCTCCTCTCTCTTCCTGCTCTCTCTTCCTCCTCTCTCCTCCTCCTCTCTCCTCCTCCTCTCTCTTCCTCCTCTCTCTTCCTCCTCTCTCTTCCTCCTCTCTCTTCCTCCTATCTCTTCCTCCTCTCTCCTCCTCCTCTCTCTTCCTCCTCTCTCTTCCTCCTCTCTCTTCCTCCTGTCTCTTCCTCCTCTCTCTTCCACCTCTCTCTTCCTCCTCTCTCCTCTTCCTCTCTTTTCCTCCTCACTCTTCCTCCTCTCTCTTCTTACTCTCTCTTCCTCCTCTCTCTTCCTCCTCTCTCTTCCTCCTCTCTCTTCCTCCTCTCTCTTCCGCCTCTTTCTTCCTCCTCTCTCCTCCTTTTCACTCCTCCTCCTCTCTCTTCCTCCTATCTATTCCTCCTCTCTCTTCCTCCTCTCTCTTCCTCCTCTCTCTTTCTCCTCTCTCTTCCTGCTCTCTCTTCTTCCTCTCTCCTCTTCCTCTCTCTTCCTCCTCTCTCTTCCTCCTCTCTCTTCCTCCTCTCTCTTCCTCCTCTCTCTTCCTCCTCTCTCTTCCGCTTCTCTCCTCTTCCTCTCTCTTCCTTCTCACTCTTGCTCCTCTCTCATCCTCGTCTCTCTTCCTCCTCTCTCTTTCTCCTATCTCTTCCTCCTCTCTCCTCCACCTCTCTCTTCCTCCTCTCTCTTCCTCCTCTCTCTTCCTCCTCTCTCTTCCTCCTCTCTCTTCTTCCTCTCTCTTCCTCCTCTCTCTTCCTCCTCTCTGTTCCTCCTCTCTCTTCCGCCTGTTTCCTCCTCCTCTCTCCCCCTCCTCACTCCTCTTCCTGTATCTTCCTCCTCTCTCTTCATCCTCTCTCTTCCTGCTCTCTCTTCCTCCTCTCTCCTCCTCATCTCTCTTCCTCCTCTCTCTTCCTCCTCACTCTTCCTCCTCTCTCTTCTTCCTCTCTCTTCCTGCTCTCTCTCCCTCCTCTCTCTTCTTCCTCTCTCTTCCTCCTCTCTCTTCCGCCTCTTTCTTCCTCCTCTCTCCTCATTCTCACTCCTCCTCCTCTCTCTTCCTCCTATCTCTTCCTCCTCTCTCCTCCTCCTCTCTCTTCCTCCTCTCTCTTCCTCCTCTCTCTTCCTCCTGTCTCTTCCTCCTCTCTCTTCCACCACTCTCTTCCTCCTCTCTCCTCTTCCTCTCTTTTCCTCCTCACTCTTCCTCCTCTCTCATCCTCGTCTCTCTTCCTCCTCTCTCTTCCTCCTCTCTCTTCCTCCTCTCTCCTTCTCTTTACTCTTCCTCTCTCTCTTCCTCCTCTCTCTTCCTCCTCTGTCTTCCTCCTCTCTCTTTCTCCTCTCTCTTACTTCTCTCTCCTCCTCCTCTCTCTTCCTCCTCTCTCTTCCTCCTCTCTCCTCTTACTCTCTCTTCCTCCTCTCTTCCTCCTCTCTCTTCCTCCTCTTTCCTCTTCTTCTCTCTTCCTCCTCTCTCTTCCTCCTGTCTCTTCATCCTGTCTCCTCTTGCTCTCTCCTCTTCCTCTCACTTCCTCCTTTCTCTTCCTCCTCTCTCCTCTACCTCTCCATTACTCCTCTCTCCTCTTCCTCTCTGTTCCTCCTCTCTCTCCCTCCTCTCTCTTCCTCCTCTCTCCCCTTCCTCTCTATTCCTCCTCTCTCTTCCTCCTCTCTCCTTTTTTTCTCTCTTCCAACTCTCTCTTCCTCCTCTCTCTTCCTCCTCTCTCCTCCTCCTCTCTCCTCTTCCTCTCTCTTCCTCCTCTCTCTTCCTCTTCTCCTCTTCCTCTTTCTTCCTCCGCTCTCTTCCTCCTCCTTCTTCCTTCTCTCTCTTCCTCCTCTCTCCTCTTCCTGTCTCTTCCTCCTCTCTTTTTTCCTCTCTCTTCCTCGTCTCTCCTCCACCACTGTCCTCTTCCTCTCTCTACTCGTCTCTCTTCCTGTTCTCTCGTCCGCCTCTCTCTTCCTCCTCTCTCCTCTTCCTCTCCCTTCCTAATCTCTCTTCGTCCTCTGCCTTCCTCTTCTATCTTCCTCCTCTCTCCTCCTCGTCTCTCTTCCTCCTCTCTCTTTCTCCTGTCTCTTCCTTTTCTATCTTCATCCTCTCTCCTATTCCTCTCTCTTCCTCCTCTCTCTTCCTCCTCTCTCTTCCTCCTCTCTCTTCCACCTCTCTCTTCCTCCTCTCTCCTCCTCCTCTCTCCTGTTCCTCTCTCTTCCTCCGCACTCTTGCTCCTCTCTCTTCCTCCTCTCTCTTCCTCCTCTCTCTTCCTCCTCACTCTTCCTCCTCTCTCTTCCTCTTCTCTCTTCCTCCGTTCTCCTCTTCCTCTCTCTTCCTCCTCTCTCTTCCTATTCTCTCGACTTCCTCTCTCTTCCTCCTCTCTCCTCCTCCTCTCTATTCCTCCTCTCTCCTCTTCCTCATTGTTTACTCCTCACTGTTGCTCCTCTCTTATCCTCGTCTCTCTTCCTCCTCTCTCTTCCTCCTCTCTCCTCTTCCTCTATCTTCCTCCTCTCTCTTCCTCCTCTCTCTTCCTCCTTTCTCCTCCTCCTCTCTCCTCTTCCTCTCTCTTCCTCCTCTCTCTTCCTCCTCTCTCTTCTTCCTCCGTCTTCCTCCTCTCTCTTCCTCCTCTCTCTTCCTCCTCTCTCTTCCTCCTCTCTCTTCCTATTCTCTCTTCCGCCTCTTTCTTCCTCCTCTCTCCTCCTTCTCACTCCTCCTCCTCTCTCTTCCTCCTATCTCTTCCTCCTCTCTCCTCTTCCTCTCTTTTCCTCCTCACTCTTCCTCCTCTCTCCTCTTCCTCTCTCTTCCTCCTCTCTCCTCCTCTTCTCTCCTATTCCTCTCTCCTCCTCCTCTCTCTTCCTCCTCTCTCTTCCTCCTCTCTCTTCCTCCTCTCTCTTCCTCCTCTCTCTTCTTCCTCTCTCTTCCTCCTCTCTCTTCCTCCTCTCTCCTCCTCCTCTCTCCTCCTCTTCTCTCCTATTCCTCTCTCTTCCTCCTCTCTCTTCCTGCTCTTTCTTCCTCCTCTGTCCTCCTCCTCTCTCTTCCTCCTCTCTCTTCCTCCTCTCTCTTCATCCTCTCTCTTCCTCCTCTCTCTTCCTCCTCTTTCTTCCTCCTTTCTCCTCCTCCTCTCTCCTCTTCCTCTCTCTTCCTCCTCCATCTTCCTCCTCTCTCTTCTTCCTCTCTCTTCCTCCTCTCTCTTGCACCTCTCTCTTCCTCCTCTCTCCTCTTCCTCTCTTTTCCTCCTCACTCTTGCTCCTCTCTCATCCTCCTATCTCTTCCTCCTCTTTCCTCCTCCTCTCTCTTCCTCCTCTCTCTTCCTCCTCTCACTTCCTCCTGTCTCTTCCTCCTCTCTCTTCCTCCTCTCTCATCATTTTCTCTCCTCTTCCTCTCTTTTCCTCCTCACTCTTACTCCTCTGTCATCCTCGTCGCTCTACTCCTCTCTCTTCCTCCTCTATCTTCCTCCTCTCCTTTCCTCCTCCTCTCTCTTCCTCCTCTCTCTTCCTCCTCCTCTCTCTTGCTCTTCTCTCCTCCTCCTCTCTCTTCTTCCTCTCTCTTCCTCCTCTCTCTTCCTCCTTTCTGCTCTTACTTTCTCTTCCTTCTCTCTCTTACTGCTCTCTATTTTTCCTCTCTCCTCCTCCTCCTCTCTTCTATTCCTCTCTCTTCCTCCTCTCTCTTCCCCCTCTCTCTTCCTCCTCTCAACTCCTCTTCTCTCTTCTTCCTCTCTCTTGCTCCTTTCTCCTCTTCCTCTCTCTTCCTCCTCTCTCTTCATCCTCTCTCTTCTTCCTCTCTCTTCCTCCTCTCTTCTGCCTCTCTCTTCCTCCTCCCTCCTCCTCCTCTCTCCTCTTCCTCTCTCTTCCCCCTCACTCTTGCTCCTCTCTCTTCCTCTTCTCTCCTCCTCTTCTCTCTTCCTCCTCTCTCTTCCTCCTCTCTCATCCTCTTCTCTCTTCCTCCTCTCTCTTCCTCCTCTCTCTTCCTCCTCTCTCTTCCTCATGCTCTCTTCCTCCTTTCTCCTCTTCCTCTCTCTTCCTTCTCTCTCTTCCTCCTCTCTCTTCCTCCTCTCTCTTCCTCCTCTCTCTTCCCCCTCTCTCTTCCTCCTCTCAACTCCTCTTCTCTCTTCTTCCTCTCTCTTGCTCCTTTCTCCTCTTCCTCTTTCTTCCTCCTCTGTCTTCCTCCTCTCTCTTCCTCCTCTCTCTTCCTCCTCTCTCTTCCTCCTCACTCTTCCTCCTCTCTCTTCCTCTTCTCTCTTCCTCCGTTCTCCTCTTCCTCTCTCTTCCTCCTCTCTCTTCTTATTCTCTCGACTTCCTCTCTCTTCCTCCTCTCTCTTCCTCCTCTCTATTCCTCCTCTCTCTTTTCCTCACTCTTTACTCCTAACTGTTGCTCCTCTCTTATCCTCGTCTCTCTTCCTCCTCTCTCTTCCTCCTCTCTCTTCCTAATCTCTCCTCTTCCTCTATCTTCCTCCTCTCTCTTCCACCTCTCTCTTCCTCCTTTCTCCTCCTCCTCTCTCCTCTTCCTCTCTCTTCCTCCTCTCTCTTCCTCCTGTCTCTTCTTCCTCCGTCTTCCTCCTCTCTCTTCCTCCTCTCTCCTCCTCTCCTCTGTTCCTCTACTTTGCTCCTCTCTCTTCCTCTTCTCTCTTCCTCCTCACTCTTCCTCCTCTCTCCTCCTCTTCCCTCCTCTTCCTGTCTCTTCCTCCTCTCTCTTCCTCCTCTCTCTTCCTCCTCACTCTTCCTCCTCTCGCCTCCTCCTCTCTCATCTTCCTCTCTCTTTCTCCTCTCTCTCCCTCCTCTCTCCTCTTCCTCTCTATTACACCTCTCTCTTCCTCCTCTCTCTTCCTCCTCTCTATTCCTCCTCTCTCCTCTTCCTCTCTCTTTACTCCTCACTGTTGCTCCTCTCTTATCCTCGTCTCTCTTCCTCCTCTCTCTTCCTCCTCTCTCCTCTTCCTCTATCTTCCTTCTCTCTCTTCCTCCTCTCTCTTCCTCCTTTCTCCTCCTCCTCTCTCCTCTTCCTCTCTCTTCCTCCTCTCTCTTCCTCCTCTCTCTTCTTCCTCTCTCTTCCTCCTCTCTCTTCCACCTCTCTCTTCCTCCTCTCTCCTCTTCCTCTCTCTTCCTCCTCACTCTTGATCCTCTCTCATCCTCGTCTCTCTTCCTCCTCTCTCTTACTCCTATCTCTTACTCCTCTCTCCTCCTCCTCTCTCTTCCTCCTCTCTCTTCCTCCTCTCTCTTCCTCCTGTCTCTTCCTCCTCTCTCTTCTTCCTCTCTCTTCCTCCTCTCTCTTCCACCTCTCTCTTCCTCCTCTCTCCTCTTCCTCTCTCTTCCTCCTCACTCTTGATCCTCTCTCATCCTCGTCTCTCTTCCTCCTCTCTCTTCCTCCTGTCTCTTCCTCCTCTCTCTTCTTCCTCTCTCTTCCTCCTCTCTCTTCCACCTCTCTCTTCCTCCTCTCTCCTCTTCCTCTCTCTTCCTCCTCACTCTTGATCCTCTCTCATCCTCGTCTCTCTTCCTCCTCTCTCTTTCTCCTATCTCTTACTCCTCTCTCCTCCTCCTCTCTCTTCCTCCTCTCTCTTCCTCCTCTCTCTTCCTCCTGTCTCTTCCTCCTCTCTCTTCTTCCTCTCTCTTCCTCCTCTCTCTTCCTCCTCACTCCTCCTCCTCTCTCTTCCTCCTATCTCTTCCTCCTCTCTCCTCCTCCTCTCTCTTCCTCCTCTCTCTTCCTCCTCTCTCATCATTTTCTCTCCTCTTCCTCTCTTTTCCTCCTCACTCTTCCTCCTCTCTCTTCCTCCTCTCTCCTCCTCATCTCTCTTAATCCTCTCTCTTCCTCCTCACTCTTCCTCCTCTCTCTTCCTCTTCTCTCCTCCTCCGCTTTCTTCTTCTTCTCTCTTCCTCCTCTTTCTTCCACCTCTCTCTTCCTCCTCTGTCCTCATCCTCTGTCCTCTTCCGCCTTCTTCCTCCTCTCTCTTCCTCTTCTCTCCTCCTCCTCTCTCTTCCTCCTCTCTCTTCCTCCTCTCTCTTCCTCCTCTCTCCTCCTCTTCTCTCCTCTTCCTCTCTCTTCCTCCTCTCTCTTCCTCCTCTCTCTTCCTTCTCTCTCCTCCTCCTCTCTCCTCTTCCTCTCTCTTCCTCCTCTCTCTTCCTCCTCTCTATTCCTCCTCTCTCCTCTTCCTCTCTCTTTGCTCCTCACTGTTGCTCCTCTCTTATACTCGTCTCTTCCTCCTCTCTCTTCCTCCCCTCTCATCCTCCTCTCTCCTCTTCCTCTCTCTTCCTCCTCTCTCTTCCTCCTCTCTCTTCTTCCTCTCTCTTCCTCCTTCTCTTCCACCTCTCTCTTCCTCCTCTCTCCTCTTCCTCTCTCTTCCTCCTCACTCTTGATCCTCTCTCATCCTCGTCTCTCTTCCTCCTCTCTCTTTCTCCTATCTCTTACTCCTCTCTCCTCCTCCTCTCTCTTCCTCCTCTCTCTTCCTCCTCTCTCTTCCTCCTCCCTCTTCTTCCTCTCTCTTCCTCCTCTCTCTTCCTCCTCACTCCTCCTCCTCTCTCTTCCTCCTATCTCTTCCTCCTCTCTCCTCCTCCTCTCTCTTCCTCCTCTCTCTTCCTCCTCTCTCATCATTTCTCTCCTCTTCCTCTCTTTTCCTCCTCACTCTTCCTCCTCTCTCATCCTCGTCTCTCTTCCTCCTCTCTCTTCCTCCTCTCTTTTCCTCCTCTCTCCTCCTCATCTCTCTTCCTCCTCTCTCTTAATCCTCACTCTTCCTCCTCTCTCTTCCTCTTCTCTCCTCCTCCTCTCTCTTCCTCCTCTCTCTTCCTCCTCTCTCCTCCTCTTCTCTCCTATTCCTCTCTCTTCCTCCTCTCTCTTCCTCCTCTCTCTTCCTCCTCTCTCTTCCGCTTCTCTCCTCTTCCTCTCTCTTCCTTCTCACTCTTGCTCCTCTCTCATCCTCGTCTCTTTTCCTCCTCTCTCTTTCTCCTATCTCTTCCTCCTCTCTCCTCCTCCTCACTCTTCCTCCTCTCTCTTCCTCCTCTCTCTTCCTCCTCTCTCTTCTTCCTCTTTCTTCCTCCTCTCTCTTCCTCCTCTCTCTTCCTCCTCTCTCTTCCGCCTGTTTCCTCCTCCTCTCTCCCCCTCCTCACTCCTCTTCCTGTATCTTCCTCCTCCCTCTTCCTCCTCTCTCTTCCTCCTCTCTCTTCCTGCTCTCTATTCCTCCTCTCTCTTCTTCCTCTCTCTTCCTCCTCTCTCTTCCTCCTCTCTCTTCCTCCTCTCTCCTCCTCTTCTCTCCTATTCCTCTCTCTTCCTCCTCTCTCTTCCTGCTCTCTCTTCCTCCTCTCTCCTCCTCCTCTCTCCTCCTCCTCTCTCTTCCTCCTCTCTCTTCCTCCTCTCTCTTCCTCCTCTCTCTTCCTCCTATCTCTTCCTCCTCTCTCCTCCTCCTCTCTCTTCCTCCTCTCTCTTCCTCCTCTCTCTTCCTCCTGTCTCTTCCTCCTCTCCCTTCCACCTCTCTCTTCCTCCTCTCTCCTCTTCCTCTCTTTTCCTCCTCACTCTTCCTCCTCTCTCTTCTTCCTCTCTCTTCCTCCTCTCTCTTCCTCCTCTCTCTTCCTCCTCTCTCTTCCTCCTCTCTCTTCCGCCTCTTTCTTCCTCCTCTCTCCTCCTTTTCACTCCTCCTCCTCTCTCTTCCTCCTATCTATTCCTCCTCTCTCTTCCTCCTCTCTCTTCCTCCTCTCTCTTTCTCCTCTCTCTTCCTGCTCTCTCTTCTTCCTCTCTCCTCTTCCTCTCTCTTCCTCCTCTCTCTTCCTCCTCTCTCTTCCTCCTCTCTCTTCCTCCTCTCTCTTCCGCTTCTCTCCTCTTCCTCTCTCTTCCTTCTCACTCTTGCTCCTCTCTCATCCTCGTCTCTCTTCCTCCTCTCTCTTTCTCCTATCTCTTCCTCCTCTCTCCTCCACCTCTCTCTTCCTCCTCTCTCTTCCTCCTCTCTCTTCCTCCTCTCTCTTCCTCCTCTCTCTTCTTCCTCTCTCTTCCTCCTCTCTCTTCCTCCTCTCTGTTCCTCCTCTCTCTTCCGCCTGTTTCCTCCTCCTCTCTCCCCCTCCTCACTCCTCTTCCTGTATCTTCCTCCTCTCTCTTCATCCTCTCTCTTCCTGCTCTCTCTTCCTCCTCTCTCCTCCTCATCTCTCTTCCTCCTCTCTCTTCCTCCTCACTCTTCCTCCTCTCTCTTCTTCCTCTCTCTTCCTGCTCTCTCTCCCTCCTCTCTCTTCTTCCTCTCTCTTCCTCCTCTCTCTTCCGCCTCTTTCTTCCTCCTCTCTCCTCCTTCTCACTCCTCCTCCTCTCTCTTCCTCCTATCTCTTCCTCCTCTCTCCTCCTCCTCTCTCTTCCTCCTCTCTCTTCCTCCTCTCTCTTCCTCCTGTCTCTTCCTCCTCTCTCTTCCACCACTCTCTTCCTCCTCTCTCCTCTTCCTCTCTTTTCCTCCTCACTCTTCCTCCTCTCTCATCCTCGTCTCTCTTCCTCCTCTCTCTTCCTCCTCTCTCTTCCTCCTCTCTCCTTCTCTTTACTCTTCCTCTCTCTCTTCCTCCTCTCTCTTCCTCCTCTGTCTTCCTCCTCTCTCTTTCTCCTCTCTCTTACTTCTCTCTCCTCCTCCTCTCTCTTCCTCCTCTCTCTTCCTCCTCTCTCCTCTTACTCTCTCTTCCTCCTCTCTTCCTCCTCTCTCTTCCTCCTCTTTCCTCTTCTTCTCTCTTCCTCCTCTCTCTTCCTCCTGTCTCTTCATCCTGTCTCCTCTTGCTCTCTCCTCTTCCTCTCACTTCCTCCTTTCTCTTCCTCCTCTCTCCTCTACCTCTCCATTACTCCTCTCTCCTCTTCCTCTCTGTTCCTCCTCTCTCTCCCTCCTCTCTCTTCCTCCTCTCTCCCCTTCCTCTCTCTTCCTCCTCTCTCTTCCTCCTCTCTCCTTTTTTTCTCTCTTCCAACTCTCTCTTCCTCCTCTCTCTTCCTCCTCTCTCCTCCTCCTCTCTCCTCTTCCTCTCTCTTCCTCCTCTCTCTTCCTCTTCTCCTCTTCCTCTTTCTTCCTCCGCTCTCTTCCTCCTCCTTCTTCCTTCTCTCTCTTCCTCCTCTCTCCTCTTCCTGTCTCTTCCTCCTCTCTTTTTTCCTCTCTCTTCCTCGTCTCTCCTCCACCACTGTCCTCTTCCTCTCTCTACTCGTCTCTCTTCCTGTTCTCTCGTCCGCCTCTCTCTTCCTCCTCTCTCCTCTTCCTCTCCCTTCCTAATCTCTCTTCGTCCTCTGCCTTCCTCTTCTATCTTCCTCCTCTCTCCTCCTCGTCTCTCTTCCTCCTCTCTCTTTCTCCTGTCTCTTCCTTTTCTATCTTCATCCTCTCTCCTATTCCTCTCTCTTCCTCCTCTCTCTTCCTCCTCTCTCTTCCTCCTCTCTCTTCCACCTCTCTCTTCCTCCTCTCTCCTCCTCCTCTCTCCTGTTCCTCTCTCTTCCTCCGCACTCTTGCTCCTCTCTCTTCCTCCTCTCTCTTCCTCCTCTCTCTTCCTCCTCACTTCCCCTCCTCTCTCTTCCTCTTCTCTCTTCCTCCGTTCTCCTCTTCCTCTCTCTTCCTCCTCTCTCTTCCTATTCTCTCGACTTCCTCTCTCTTCCTCCTCTCTCCTCCTCCTCTCTATTCCTCCTCTCTCCTCTTCCTCATTGTTTACTCCTCACTGTTGCTCCTCTCTTATCCTCGTCTCTCTTCCTCCTCTCTCTTCCTCCTCTCTCTTCCTCCTCTCTCCTCTTCCTCTATCTTCCTCCTCTCTCTTCCTCCTCTCTCTTCCTCCTTTCTCCTCCTCCTCTCTCCTCTTCCTCTCTCTTCCTCCTCTCTCTTCCTCCTCTCTCTTCTTCCTCCGTCTTCCTCCTCTCTCTTCCTCCTCTCTCTTCCTCCTCTCTCTTCCTCCTCTCTCTTCCGCCTCTTTCTTCCTCCTCTCTCCTCCTTTTCACTCCTACTCCTCCTCTCTCTTCCTCCTATCTCTGTCTCCTCTCTCCTCCTCATCTCTCTTCCTCCTCTCTCTTCCTCCTCTCTCTACTTCCTGTCTCTTCCTCCTCTCTCTTCCTCCTCTCTCTACCTCCTGTCTCTTCCTCCTCTCTCTTCCTCCTCTCTCATCATTTTCTCTCCTCTTCCTCTCTTTTCCTCCTCACTCTTCCTCCTCTCTCATCCTCGTCTCTCTTCCTCCTCTCTCTTCCTCGTCTCTCTTCCTCCTCTCTCCTCCTCATCTCTCTTCCTCCTCTCTCTTCCTCCTCTCTCTTCCTCCTCTCTCCTCCTCTTCTCTCCTATTCCTCTCTCTTCCTCCTCTCTCTTCCTGCACTCTCTTCCTCCTCTCTCCTCCTCCTCTCTCCTCCTCCTCTCTCTTCCTCCTCTCTCTTCCTCCTCTCTCTTCCTCCTCTCTCTTCTTCCTCTCTCTTCCTCCTCTCTCTTCCTCCTCTCTCTTCCTCCTCTCTCTTCCTCCTCTCTCTTCCTATTCTCTCTTCCGCCTCTTTCTTCCTCCTCTCTCCTCCTTCTCACTCCTCCTCCTCTCTCTTCCTCCTATCTTTTCCTCCTCTCTCCTCCTCCTCTCTCTTCCTCCTCTCTCTTCCTCGTGTCTCTTCCTCCTCTCTCTTCCACCTCTCTCTTCCTCCTCTCTCCTCTTCCTCTCTTTTCCTCCTCACTCTTCCTCCTCTCTCCTCTTCCTCTCTCTTCCTCCTCTCTCTTCCTCCTCTCTCTTCTTCCTCTCTCTTCCTCCTCTCTCTTCCACCTCTCTCTTCCTCCTCTCTCCTCTTCGTCTCTCTTCCTCCTCACTCTTGCTCCTCTCTCATCCTCATCTCTCCTCCTCCTCTCTCTTTCTCCTATCTCTTCCTCCTCTGTCCTCCTCCTCTCTCTTCCTCCTCTCTCCTCCTCTTCTCTCCTATTCCTCTCTCCTCCTCCTCTCTCTTCCTCCTCTCTCTTCCTCCTCTCTCTTCCTCCTCTCTCTTCCTCCTCTCTCTTCTTCCTCTCTCTTCCTCCTCTCTCTTCCTCCTCTCTCCTCCTCCTCTCTCCTCCTCTTCTCTCCTATTCCTCTCTCTTCCTAGTCTCTCTTCCTGCTCTTTCTTCCTCCTCTGTCCTCCTCCTCTCTCTTCCTCCTCTCTCTTCCTCCTCTCTCTTCATCCTCTCTCTTCCTCCTCTCTCTCCTCCTCTTTCTTCCTCCTTTCTCCTCCTCCTCTCTCCTCTTCCTCTCTCTTCCTCCTCCATCTTCCTCCTCTCTCTTCTTCCTCTCTCTTCTCCTCTCTCTTGCACCTCTCTCTTCCTCCTCTCTCCTCTTCCTCTCTTTTCCTCCTCACTCTTGCTCCTCTCTCATCCTCCTATCTCTTCCTCCTCTTTCCTCCTCCTCTCTTTTCCTCCTCTCTCTTCCTCCTCTCACTTCCTCTGTCTCTTCCTCCTCTCTCTTCCTCCTCTCTCATCATTTTCTCTCCTCTTCCTCTCTTTTCCTCCTCACTCTTACTCCTCTGTCATCCTCGTCGCTCTACTCCTCTCTCTTCCTCCTCTATCTTCCTCCTCTCTCCTCCTCCTCTCTCTTCTCCTCTACTCTTCCTCCACTCTCTTCCTCCTTCTCTTCTCTTCTCTTCTCTCGCTCCTCCTCTCTCTTCTTCCTCTCTCTTCCTCCTCTCTCTTCCTCCTTTCTGCTCTTACTTTCTCTTCCTTCTCTCTCTTACTGCTCTCTATTTTCCTCTCCTCCTCCTCCTCTCTTCTATTCCTCTCTCTTCCTCCTCTCTCTTCCCCCTCTCTCTTCCTCCTCTCAACTCCTCTTCTCTCTTCTTCCTCTCTCTTGCTCCTTTCTCCTCTTCCTCTCTCTTCCTCCTCTCTCTTCATCCTCTCTCTTCTTCCTCTCTCTTCCTCCTCTCTTCTGCCTCTCTCTTCCTCTCCCTCCCTCCTCTTCTCTCCTCTTCCTCTCTCTTCCCCCTCACTCTTGCTCCTCTCTCTTCCTCTTCTCTCCTCCTCTTCTCTCTTCCTCCTCTCTCTTCCTCCTCTCTCATCCTCTTCTCTCTTCCTCCTCTCTCTTCCTCCTCTCTCTTCCTCCTCTCTCTTCCTCATCTCTCTTCCTCCTTTCTCCTCTTCCTCTCTCTTCCTTCTCTCTCTTCTCCTCTCTCTTCCTCCTCTCTCTTCCTCCTCTCTCTTCCCCCTCTCTCTTCCTCCTCTCAACTCCTCTTCTCTCTTCTTCCTCTCTCTTGCTCCTTTCTCCTCTTCCTCTTTCTTCCTCCTCTCTCTTCCTCCTCTCTCTTCCTCCTCTCTCTTCCTCCTCACTCTTCCTCCTCTCTCTTCCTCTTCTCTCTTCCTCCGTTCTCCTCTTCCTCTCTCTTCCTCCTCTCTCTTCTTATTCTCTCGACTTCCTCTCTCTTCCTCCTCTCTCTTCCTCCTCTCTATTCCTCCTCTCTCTTTTCTTCACTCTTTACTCCTAACTGTTGCTCCTCTCTTATCCTCGTCTCTCTTCCTCCTCTCTCTTCCTCCTCTCTCTTCCTAATCTCTCCTCTTCCTCTATCTTCCTCCTCTCTCTTCCACCTCTCTCTTCCTCCTTTCTCCTCCTCCTCTCTCCTCTTCCTCTTTCTTCCTCCTCTCTCTTCCTCCTGTCCTCTTCTTCCTCCGTCTTCCTCCTCTCTCTTCCTCCTCTCTCCTCCTCTCCTCTGTTCCTCTACTTTGCTCCTCTCTCTTCCTCTTCTCTCTTCCTCCTCACTCTTCCTCCTCTCTCCTCCTCTTCTCTCCTCTTTCCTGTCTCTTCCTCCTCTCTCTTCCTCCTCTCTCTTCCTCCTCACTCTTCCTCCTCTCGCCTCCTCCTCTCTCATCTTCCTCTCTCTTTCTCCTCTCTCTCCCTCCTCTCTCCTCTTCCTCTCTATTACACCTCTCTCTTCCTCCTCTCTCTTCCTCCTCTCTATTCCTCCTCTCTCCTCTTCCTCTCTCTTTACTCCTCACTGTTGCTCCTCTCTTATCCTCGTCTCTCTTCCTCGTCTCTCTTCCTCCTCTCCTCTTCCTCTATCTTCCTTCTCTCTCTTCCTCCTCTCTCTTCCTCCTTTCTCCTCCTCCTCTCTCCTCTTCCTCTCTCTTCCTCCTCTCTCTTCCTCCTCTCTCTTCTTCCTCTCTCTTCCTCCTCTCTCTTCCACCTCTCTCTTCCTCCTCTCTCCTCTTCCTCTCTCTTCCTCCTCACTCTTGATCCTCTCTCATCCTCGTCTCTCTTCCTCCTCTCTCTTTCTCCTATCTCTTACTCCTCTCTCCTCCTCCTCTCTCTTCCTCCTATCTCTTCCTCCTCTCTCTTCCTCCTGTCTCTTCCTCCTCTCTCTTCTTCTCTCTCTTCCTCCTCTCTCTTCCACCTCTCTCTTCCTCCTCTCTCCTCTTCCTCTCTCTTCCTCCTCACTCTTGATCCTCTCTCATCCTCGTCTCTCTTCCTCCTCTCTCTTTCTCCTATCTCTTACTCCTCTCTCCTCCTCCTCTCTCTTCCTCCTCTCTCTCCTCCTCTCTCTTCCTCCTGTCTCTTCCTCCTCTCTCTTCTTCCTCTCTCTTCCTCCTCTCTCTTCCTCCTCACTCCTCCTCCTCTCTCTTCCTCCTATCTCTTCCTCCTCTCTCCTCCTCCTCTCTCTTCCTCCTCTCTCTTCCTCCTCTCTCATCATTTTCTCTCCTCTTCCTCTCTTTTCCTCCTCACTCTTCCTCCTCTCTCTTCCTCCTCTCTCCTCCTCATCTCTCTTCCTCCTCTCTCTTCCTCCTCACTCTTCCTCCTCTCTCTTCCTCTTCTCTCCTCCTCCGCTTTCTTCTTCTTCTCTCTTCCTCCTCTTTCTTCCACCTCTCTCTTCCTCCTCTGTCCTCATCCTCTGTCCTCTTCCTCCTTCTTCCTCCTCTCTCTTCCTCTTCTCTCCTCCTCCTCTCTCTTCCTCCTCTCTCTTCCTCCTCTCTCTTCCTCCTCTCTCCTCCTCTTCTCTCCTCTTCCTCTCTCTTCCTCCTCTCTCTCCCTCCTCTCTCTTCCTCCTCTCTCCCCTTCCTCTCTCTTCCTCCTCTGTCTTCCTCCTCTCTCGTTTTTTTCTCTCTTCCTCCTCTCTCTTCCTCCTCTCTCTTCCTCCTCTCTCTTCCTCCTCTCTCTTCCTCCTCTCTCCTCCTCCCCTCTCCTCTTCCTCTCTCTTCCTCCTCTCTCTTCCTCTTCTCCTCTTCCTCTTTGTTCCTCCGCTCTCTTCCTCCTCCTTCTTCCTTCTCTCTCTTCCTCCTCTCTCCTCTTCCTGTCTCTTCCTCCTCTCTTTTTTCCTCTCTCTTCCTCGTCTCTCCTCCACCACTGTCCTCTTCCTCTCTCTACTTGTCTCTCTTCCTGTTCTCTCTTCCGCCTCTCTCTTCCTCCTCTCTCCTCTTCCTCTCCCTTCGTAATCTCTCTTCGTCCTCTGCCTTCCTCCTCTCTCTTCCTCCTCTCTCCTCCTCGTCTCTCTTCCTCCTCTCTCTTTCTCCTGTCTCTTCCTTTTCTGTCTTCATCCTCTCTCCTCTTCCTCTCTCTTCCTCCTCTCTCTTCCTCCTCTCTCTTCCTCCTCTCTCTTCCACCTCTCTCTTCCTCCTCTCTCCTCCTCCTCTCTCTTGTTCCTCTCTCTTCCTCCGCACTCTTGCTCCTCTCTCTTCCTCCTCTCTCTTCCTCCTCTCTCTTCCTCCTAACTCTTCCTCCTCTCTCTTCCTCTTCTCTCTTCCTCCGTTCTCCTCTTCCTCTCTCTTCCTCCTCTCTCTTCCTATTGTCTCGACTTCCTCTCTCTTCCTCCTCTCTCTTCCTTCTCTCTCCTCCTCCTCTCTCCTCTTCCTCTCTCTTCCTCCTCTCTCTTCCTCCTCTCTATTCCTCCTCTCTCCTCTTCCTCTCTCTTTGCTCCTCACTGTTGCTCCTCTCTTATACTCGTCTCTTCCTCCTCTCTCTTCCTCCTCTCTCTTCTTCCTCTCTCTTCCTCCTCTCTCTTCCACCTCTCTCTTCCTCCTCTCTCCTCTTCCTCTCTCTTCCTCCTCACTCTTGATCCTCTCTCATCCTCGTCTCTCTTCCTCCTCTCTCTTCTCCTATCTCTTACTCCTCTCTCCTCCTCCTCTCTCTTCCTCCTCTCTCTTCCTCCTCTCTCTTCCTCCTCCCTCTTCTTCCTCTCTCTTCCTCCTCTCTCTTCCTCCTCACTCCTCCTCCTCTCTCTTCCTCCTATCTCTTCCTCCTCTCTCCTCCTCCTCTCTCTTCCTCCTCTCTCTTCCTCCTCTCTCATCATTTTCTCTCCTCTTCCTCTCTTTTCCTCCTCACTCTTCCTCCTCTCTCATCCTCGTCTCTCTTCCTCCTCTCTCTTCCTCCTCTCTTTTCCTCCTCTCTCCTCCTCATCTCTCTTCCTCCTCTCTCTTAATCCTCACTCTTCCTCCTCTCTCTTCCTCTTCTCTCCTCCTCCTCTCTCTTCCTCCTCTCTCTTCCTCCTCTCTCCTCCTCTTCTCTCCTATTCCTCTCTCTTCCTCCTCTCTCTTCCTCCTCTCTCTTCCTCCTCTCTCTTCCGCTTCTCTCCTCTTCCTCTCTCTTCCTTCTCACTCTTGCTCCTCTCTCATCCTCGTCTCTTTTCCTCCTCTCTCTTTCTCCTATCTCTTCCTCCTCTCTCCTCCTCCTCACTCTTCCTCCTCTCTCTTCCTCCTCTCTCTTCCTCCTCTCTCTTCTTCCTCTTTCTTCCTCCTCTCTCTTCCTCCTCTCTCTTCCTCCTCTCTCTTCCGCCTGTTTCCTCCTCCTCTCTCCCCCTCCTCACTCCTCTTCCTGTATCTTCCTCCTCCCTCTTCCTCCTCTCTCTTCCTCCTCTCTCTTCCTGCTCTCTATTCCTCCTCTCTCCTCTTCCTCTCTCTTCCTCCTCTCTCTTCCTCCTCTCTCTTCCTCCTCTCTCTTCCTCCTCTCTCCTCCTCTTCTCTCCTATTCCTCTCTCTTCCTCCTCTCTCTTCCTGCTCTCTCTTCCTCCTCTCTCCTCCTCCTCTCTCTTCCTCCTCTCTCTTCCTCCTCTCTCTTCCTCCTCTCTCTTCCTCCTCTCTCTTCCTCCTATCTCTTCCTCCTCTCTCCTCCTCCTCTCTCCTCTTCCTCTCTCTTCCTCCTCTCTCTTCCTCCTCTCTCTTCTTCCTCTCTCTTCCTCCTCTCTCTTCCACCTCTCTCTTCCTCCTCTCTCCTCTTCCTCTCTCTTCCTCCTCACTCTTGATCCTCTCTCATCCTCGTCTCTCTTCCTCCTCTCTCTTTCTCCTATCTCTTACTCCTCTCTCCTCCTCCTCTCTCTTCCTCCTCTCTCTTCCTCCTCTCTCTTCCTCCTCCCTCTTCTTCCTCTCTCTTCCTCCTCTCTCTTCCTCCTCACTCCTCCTCCTCTCTCTTCCTCCTATCTCTTCCTCCTCTCTCCTCCTCCTCTCTCTTCCTCCTCTCTCTTCCTCCTCTCTCATCATTTTCTCTCCTCTTCCTCTCTTTTCCTCCTCACTCTTCCTCCTCTCTCATCCTCGTCTCTCTTCCTCCTCTCTCTTCCTCCTCTCTTTTCCTCCTCTCTCCTCCTCATCTCTCTTCCTCCTCTCTCTTAATCCTCACTCTTCCTCCTCTCTCTTCCTCTTCTCTCCTCCTCCTCTCTCTTCCTCCTCTCTCTTCCTCCTCTCTCCTCCTCTTCTCTCCTATTCCTCTCTCTTCCTCCTCTCTCTTCCTCCTCTCTCTTCCTCCTCTCTCTTCCGCTTCTCTCCTCTTCCTCTCTCTTCCTTCTCACTCTTGCTCCTCTCTCATCCTCGTCTCTTTTCCTCCTCTCTCTTTCTCCTATCTCTTCCTCCTCTCTCCTCCTCCTCACTCTTCCTCCTCTCTCTTCCTCCTCTCTCTTCCTCCTCTCTCTTCTTCCTCTTTCTTCCTCCTCTCTCTTCCTCCTCTCTCTTCCTCCTCTCTCTTCCGCCTGTTTCCTCCTCCTCTCTCCCCCTCCTCACTCCTCTTCCTGTATCTTCCTCCTCCCTCTTCCTCCTCTCTCTTCCTCCTCTCTCTTCCTGCTCTCTATTCCTCCTCTCTCCTCTTCCTCTCTCTTCCTCCTCTCTCTTCCTCCTCTCTCTTCCTCCTCTCTCTTCCTCCTCTCTCCTCCTCTTCTCTCCTATTCCTCTCTCTTCCTCCTCTCTCTTCCTGCTCTCTCTTCCTCCTCTCTCCTCCTCCTCTCTCTTCCTCCTCTCTCTTCCTCCTCTCTCTTCCTCCTCTCTCTTCCTCCTCTCTCTTCCTCCTATCTCTTCCTCCTCTCTCCTCCTCCTCTCTCTTCCTCCTCTCTCTTCCTCCTCTCTCTTCCTCCTGTCTCTTCCTCCTCTCTCTTCCACCTCTCTCTTCCTCTTCTCTCCTCTTCCTCTCTTTTCCTCCTCACTCTTCCTCCTCTCTCCTCTTCCTCTCTCTTCCTCCTCTTTCTTCCTCCTCTCTCTTCCTCCTCTCTCTTCTTCCTCTCTCTTCCTCCTCTCTCTTCCTCCTCTCTCTTCCTCCTCTCTCCTCCTCTTCTCTCCTATTCCTCTCTCTTCCTCCTCTCTCTTCCTGCTCTCTCTTCCTCCTCTCTCCTCCTCCTCTCTCCTCCTCCTCTCTCTTCCTCCTCTCTCTTCCTCCTCTCTCTTCCTCCTCTCTCTTCCTCCTATCTCTTCCTCCTCTCTCCTCCTCCTCTCTCTTCCTCCTCTCTCTTCCTCCTCTCTCTTCCTCCTGTCTCTTCCTCCTCTCTCTTCCAGCTCTCTCTTCCTCCTCTCTCCTCTTCCTCTCTTTTCCTCCTCACTCTTCCTCCTCTCTCTTCTTCCTCTCTCTTCCTCCTCTCTCTTCCTCCTCTCTCTTCCTCCTCTCTCTTCCTCCTCTCTCTTCCGCCTCTTTCTTCCTCCTCTCTCCTCCTTTTCACTCCTCCTCCTCTCTCTTCCTCCTATCTATTCCTCCTCTCTCTTCCTCCTCTCTCTTCCTCCTCTCTCTTTCTCCTCTCTCTTCCTGCTCTCTCTTCTTCCTCTCTCCTCTTCCTCTCTCTTCCTCCTCTCTCTTCCTCCTCTCTCTTCCTCCTCTCTCTTCTTCCTCTCTCTTCCTCCTCTCTCTTCCGCCTCTTTCTTCCTCCTCTCTCCTCCTTCTCACTCCTCCTCCTCTCTCTTCCTCCTATCTCTTCCTCCTCTCTCCTCCTCCTCTCTCTTCCTCCTCTCTCTTCCTCCTCTCTCTTCCTCCTGTCTCTTCCTCCTCTCTCTTCCACCACTCTCTTCCTCCTCTCTCCTCTTCCTCTCTTTTCCTCCTCACTCTTCCTCCTCTCTCATCCTCGTCTCTCTTCCTCCTCTCTCTTCCTCCTCTCTCTTCCTCCTCTCTCCTTCTCTTTACTCTTCCTCTCTCTCTTCCTCCTCTCTCTTCCTCCTCTGTCTTCCTCCTCTCTCTTTCTCCTCTCTCTTACTTCTCTCTCCTCCTCCTCTCTCTTCCTCCTCTCTCTTCCTCCTCTCTCCTCTTACTCTCTCTTCCTCCTCTCTTCCTCCTCTCTCTTCCTCCTCTTTCCTCTTCTTCTCTCTTCCTCCTCTCTCTTCCTCCTGTCTCTTCATCCTGTCTCCTCTTGCTCTCTCCTCTTCCTCTCACTTCCTCCTTTCTCTTCCTCCTCTCTCCTCTACCTCTCCATTACTCCTCTCTCCTCTTCCTCTCTCTTCCTACTCTGTCTTCCTCCTCTCTCTTCCTCCTCTCACTTCCTCTTCTCTCCTCCTCCTCTCTCCTCTTCCTCTCTGTTCCTCCTCTCTCTCCCTCCTCTCTCTTCCTCCTCTCTCCCCTTCCTCTCTCTTCCTCCTCTCTCTTCCTCCTCTCTCCTTTTTTTCTCTCTTCCAACTCTCTCATCCTCCTCTCTCTTCCTCCTCTCTCCTCCTCCTCTCTCCTCTTCCTCTCTCTTCCTCCTCTCTCTTCCTCTTCTCCTCTTCCTCTTTCTTCCTCCGCTCTCTTCCTCCTCCTTCTTCCTTCTCTCTCTTCCTCCTCTCTCCTCTTCCTGTCTCTTCCTCCTCTCTTTTTTCCTCTCTCTTCCTCGTCTCTCCTCCACCACTGTCCTCTTCCTCTCTCTACTCGTCTCTCTTCCTGTTCTCTCGTCCGCCTCTCTCTTCCTCCTCTCTCCTCTTCCTCTCCCTTCCTAATCTCTCTTCGTCCTCTGCCTTCCTCTTCTATCTTCCTCCTCTCTCCTCCTCGTCTCTCTTCCTCCTCTCTCTTTCTCCTGTCTCTTCCTTTTCTATCTTCATCCTCTCTCCTATACCTCTCTCTTCCTCCTCTCTCTTCCTCCTCTCTCTTCCTCCTCTCTCTTCCACCTCTCTCTTCCTCTTCTCTCCTCTTCCTCTCTTTTCCTCCTCACTCTTCCTCCTCTCTCCTCTTCCTCTCTCTTCCTCCTCTTTCTTCCTCCTCTCTCTTCCTCCTCTCTCTTCTTCCTCTCTCTTCCTCCTCTCTCTTCCTCCTCTCTCTTCCTCCTCTCTCCTCCTCTTCTCTCCTATTCCTCTCTCTTCCTCCTCTCTCTTCCTCCTCTCTCTTCCTCCTCTCTCTTCCTCCTATCTCTTCCTCCTCTCTCCTCCTCCTCTCTCTTCCTCCTCTCTCTTCCTCCTCTCTCTTCCTCCTGTCTCTTCCTCCTCTCTCTTCCAGCTCTCTCTTCCTCCTCTCTCCTCTTCCTCTCTTTTCCTCCTCACTCTTCCTCCTCTCTCTTCTTCCTCTCTCTTCCTCCTCTCTCTTCCTCCTCTCTCTTCCTCCTCTCTCTTCCTCCTCTCTCTTCCGCCTCTTTCTTCCTCCTCTCTCCTCCTTTTCACTCCTCCTCCTCTCTCTTCCTCCTATCTATTCCTCCTCTCTCTTCCTCCTCTCTCTTCCTCCTCTCTCTTTCTCCTCTCTCTTCCTGCTCTCTCTTCTTCCTCTCTCCTCTTCCTCTCTCTTCCTCCTCTCTCTTCCTCCTCTCTCTTCCTCCTCTCTCTTCTTCCTCTCTCTTCCTCCTCTCTCTTCCGCCTCTTTCTTCCTCCTCTCTCCTCCTTCTCACTCCTCCTCCTCTCTCTTCCTCCTATCTCTTCCTCCTCTCTCCTCCTCCTCTCTCTTCCTCCTCTCTCTTCCTCCTCTCTCTTCCTCCTGTCTCTTCCTCCTCTCTCTTCCACCACTCTCTTCCTCCTCTCTCCTCTTCCTCTCTTTTCCTCCTCACTCTTCCTCCTCTCTCATCCTCGTCTCTCTTCCTCCTCTCTCTTCCTCCTCTCTCTTCCTCCTCTCTCCTTCTCTTTACTCTTCCTCTCTCTCTTCCTCCTCTCTCTTCCTCCTCTGTCTTCCTCCTCTCTCTTTCTCCTCTCTCTTACTTCTCTCTCCTCCTCCTCTCTCTTCCTCCTCTCTCTTCCTCCTCTCTCCTCTTACTCTCTCTTCCTCCTCTCTTCCTCCTCTCTCTTCCTCCTCTTTCCTCTTCTTCTCTCTTCCTCCTCTCTCTTCCTCCTGTCTCTTCATCCTGTCTCCTCTTGCTCTCTCCTCTTCCTCTCACTTCCTCCTTTCTCTTCCTCCTCTCTCCTCTACCTCTCCATTACTCCTCTCTCCTCTTCCTCTCTCTTCCTACTCTGTCTTCCTCCTCTCTCTTCCTCCTCTCACTTCCTCTTCTCTCCTCCTCCTCTCTCCTCTTCCTCTCTGTTCCTCCTCTCTCTCCCTCCTCTCTCTTCCTCCTCTCTCCCCTTCCTCTCTCTTCCTCCTCTCTCTTCCTCCTCTCTCCTTTTTTTCTCTCTTCCAACTCTCTCATCCTCCTCTCTCTTCCTCCTCTCTCCTCCTCCTCTCTCCTCTTCCTCTCTCTTCCTCCTCTCTCTTCCTCTTCTCCTCTTCCTCTTTCTTCCTCCGCTCTCTTCCTCCTCCTTCTTCCTTCTCTCTCTTCCTCCTCTCTCCTCTTCCTGTCTCTTCCTCCTCTCTTTTTTCCTCTCTCTTCCTCGTCTCTCCTCCACCACTGTCCTCTTCCTCTCTCTACTCGTCTCTCTTCCTGTTCTCTCGTCCGCCTCTCTCTTCCTCCTCTCTCCTCTTCCTCTCCCTTCCTAATCTCTCTTCGTCCTCTGCCTTCCTCTTCTATCTTCCTCCTCTCTCCTCCTCGTCTCTCTTCCTCCTCTCTCTTTCTCCTGTCTCTTCCTTTTCTATCTTCATCCTCTCTCCTATACCTCTCTCTTCCTCCTCTCTCTTCCTCCTCTCTCTTCCTCCTCTCTCTTCCACCTCTCTCTTCCTCCTCTCTCCTCCTCCTCTCTCCTGTTCCTCTCTCTTCCTCCGCACTCTTGCTCCTCTCTCTTCCTCCTCTCTCTTCCTCCTCTCTCTTCCTCCTCACTCTTCCTCCTCTCTCTTCCTCTTCTCTCTTCCTCCGTTATCCTCTTCCTCTCTCTTCCTCCTCTCTCTTCCTATTCTCTCGACTTCCTTTCTCTTCCTCCTCTCTCTTCCTCTTCTCTCTTCCTCCTCTCTCCTCTTCCTCTATCTTCCTCCTCTCTCTTCCTCCTCTCTCTTCCTCCTTTCTCCTCCTCCTCTCTCCTCTTCCTCTCTCTTCCTCCTCTCTCTTCCTCCTCTCTCTTCTTCCTCCGTCTTCCTCCTCTCTCTTCCACCTCTCTCTTCCTCCTCTCTCCTCTTCCTCTCTCTTCCTCCTCACTCTTGCTCCTCTCTCATCCTCGTCTCTCTTCCTCCTCTCTCTTTCTCCTATCTCTTCCTCCTCTCTCCTCCTCCTCTCTCTTCCTCCTCTCTCTTCCTCCTCTCTCTTCCTCCTCTCTCTTCCTCCTCTCTCTTCTTCCTCTCTCTTCCTCCTCTCTCTTCCTCCTCTCTCTTCCTCCTCTCTCTTCCTCCTCTCTCTTCCGCCTCTTTCTTCCTCCTCTCTCCTCCTTTTCACTCCTACTCCTCCTCTCTCTTCCTCCTATCTCTGTCTCCTCTCTCCTCCTCATCTCTCTTCCTCCTCTCTCTTCCTCCTCTCTCTACTTCCTGTCTCTTCCTCCTCTCTCTTCCTCCTCTCTCTACCTCCTGTCTCTTCCTCCTCTCTCTTCCTCCTCTCTCATCATTTTCTCTCCTCTTCCTCTCTTTTCCTCCTCACTCTTCCTCCTCTCTCATCCTCGTCTCTCTTCCTCCTCTCTCTTCCTCGTCTCTCTTCCTCCTCTCTCCTCCTCATCTCTCTTCCTCCTCTCTCTTCCTCCTCTCTCTTCCTCCTCTCTCTTCCTCTTCTCTCCTCCTCCTCTCTCTTCTTCCTATCTCTTCCTCCTCTCTCTTCCACCTCTCTCTTCCTCCTCTCTCCTCCTCCTCTGTCCTCTTCCTCCTTCTTCCTCCTCTCTCTTCCTCTTCTCTCTTTCTCCTCTCTCCTCTTCCTCTCTTCCTCCTCTCTCTTCCTCTTCTCTCCTCTTCCACTCTCTTCCTCTTCTCTCTTCCTCCTCTCTCCTCTTCCTCTCTCTTCCTCCTCTCTCTTCCTCCTCTCTCTTCCTCCTCCCTCTTCCTCCTCTCTCTTCATTCTCTCTCTTCCTCTTCTCTCTTCCTCCTCTCTCCTCATCTCTCTTCCTCCTCTCTCTTCCTCCTCTCTCTTCCTTCTCTCCCTTCCTCCTATCTGTTCCTCATCACTCTTCCTCCACTATCTTCCTCTTTGCTCCTCTTCCTCTTTCCTCCTCCTCTCTCTTCCTCCTCTCTCTTCCTCCTCTCTCTTCCTCCTCCCTCTTCCTCCTCTCTCTTCATTCTCTCTCCTCCTCCTCTCTCTTCCTCCTCTATCTTCCTCCTCTCTACTCTTCCTCTCTCTTCCTCCTCTCTATTCCTCCTGTCTCTTCCTCCTCTCTCTTCCTCCTCTCTCTTCCTCCTCTCTCTTCCTCCTTTCTCTTTCTCCTCTCTCTTCCTCCTCTCTCCTCTTCCTAGCTCTTCCTACTCTCTCTTCCTCTTCTCTCTTCCGCCTCTCTCTTCCTCCTCTCTCCTCCTCCTCTCTCCTGTTCCTCTCTCTTCCGCCGCACTCTTGCTCCTCTCTCTTCCTCCTCTCTCTTCCTCCTCTCTCTTCCTCCTCACTCTTCCTCCTCTCTCTTCCTCCTCACTCTTCCTCCTCTCTCTTCCTCTTCTCTCTTCCACCGTTCTCCTCTTCCTCTCTCTTCCTCCTCTCTCTTCCTATTCTCTCGACTTCCTCCCTCTTCCTCCTCTCTCTTCCTTCTCTCTCCTCCTCCTCTCTCCTCTTCCTCTCTCTTCCTACTCTCTCTTCCTACTCTCTATTCCTCCTCTCTCGTCTTCCTCTCTATTTACTCCTCAATGTTGCTCCTCTCTTATCCTCGTCTCTCTTCCTCCTCTCTCTTCCTCCTCTCTCTTCCTCCTCTCTCCTCTTCCTCTATCTTCCTCCTCTCTATTCCTCCTCTCTCTTCCTCCTTTCTCCTCCTCCTCTCTCCTCTTCCTCTCTCTTCCTCCTCTCTCTTCCTCCTCTCTCTTCTTCCTCCGTCTTCCTCCTCTCTCTTCCACCTCTCTCTTCCTCCTCTCTCCTCTTCCTCTCTCTTCCTCCTCTCTCTTCCTCCTCTCTCTTCCTCCTCTCTCTTCCTCCTCTCTCTTCCTCCTCTCTCTTCCGCCTCTTTCTTCCTCCTCTCTCCTCCTTTTCACTCCTCCTCCTCTCTCTTCCTCCTATCTCTTCCTCCTCTCTCCTCCTCATCTCTCTTCCTCCTCTCTCTTCCTCCTGTCTCTTCCTCCTCTCTCTTCCTCCTCTCTCATCATTTTCTCTCCTCTTCCTCTCTTTTCCTCCTCACTCTTCCGCCTCTCTCCTCTTCCTCTCTCTTCCTCCTCACTCTTGCTCCTCTCTCATCCTCGTCTCTCTTCCTCCTCTCTCTTTCTCCTATCTCTTCCTCCTCTGTCCTCCTCCTCTCTCTTCCTCCTCTCTCTTCCTCCTCTCTCTTCCTGCTCTCTCTTCCTCCTCTCTCCTCTTCCTCTCTCTTCCTCCTCTCTCTTCCTCCTCTCTCTTCCTCCTCTCTCTTCCTCCTCTCTCTTCCTCCTCTCTCTTCTTCCTCTCTCCTCTTCCTCTCTCTTCCTTGTCACTCTTGCTCCTCTCTCATCCTCGTCTCTCTTCCTCCTCTCTCTTCCTCCTCTCTCTTCATCTTCTCTCCTCTTCCTCTCTCTTCCTCCTCACTATTGCTCCTCTCTCTTCCTCCTTACTCTTCCTTCTCTCTCCTCCTCCTCTCTCCTCCTCCTCTCTCCTCTTCCTCTCTCTTCCTCCTCTCTCTTCCTCCTCTCTCTTCCTCCACTCTCCTCTTCCTCTATCCTCTTCCTCTCTCTTCTTCCTCTCTCTTCCTCCTCTCTCTTTCTCCTCTCTCTTCCTCCTCTCTCCTCCTCCTGTCTCTTCCTCTTCTCTCTTCGTCCTCTCTCTTCCTCCACTCTCTTCCAACACAATCTTCCTCCTCTCTCCTCTTCTTCTCTCTTCCTCCACTCTCTTCCTACTCTCTCTTCCTCCTCTAAACTCCTCCTCCCTACACTTCCTCTCTCTTCTTTATCTCTCTTCCTCCTCTCTCTTCCTCATTTCTGCTCTTCCTTTCTCTTCCCTCTCTCTCTTCCTCCTCTCTATTTTTCCTCTCTCCTCCTCCTCCTCTCTTCTATTCCTCTCTCTTCCTCCTCCCTCTTCCTCTTCTCTCTTCCTCCTCTCTCCTCTTCCTCTCTCTTCCTCCTCTCTCTTCCTCCTCCCTCTTCTTCCTCTCTCTTCCTCCTCTCTCTTCCACCTTTCTCTTCCTCCTCTCTCTTCCTCCTCTTTCCTCTTCCTCTATCTTCCTCCTGTCTCTTCTTCCTCTCTCTTCCTCCTTTCTCCTCCTCCTCTCTCCTCTTCCTCTCTCTTCCTCCTCTCTCTTCCTCCTCTCTCTTCTTCCTCTCTCTTCCTCCTCTCTCTTCCACCTCTCTCTTCCTCCTCTCTCCTCTTCCTCTCTTTTCCTCCTCACTCTTGCTCCTCTCTCATCCTCCTATCTCTTCCTCCTCTTTCCTCCTCCTCTCTCATCCTCCTCTCTCTTCCTCCTCTCACTTCCTCCTGTCTCTTCCTCCTCTCTCTTCCTCCTCTCTCATCATTATCTCTCCTCTTCCTCTCTTTTCCTCCTCACTCTTACTCCTCTGTCATCCTCGTCGCTCTTCCTCCTCTCTCTTCCTCCTCTATCTTCCTCCTCTCTCCTCCTCCTCTCTCTTCCTCCTCTCTCTTCTTCCTCTCTCTTCCTCCTCTCTCTTCCTCCTTTCTGCTCTTCCTTTCTCTTCCTTCTCTCTCTTCCTCCTCTCTATTTTTCCTCTCTCCTCCTCCTCCTCTCTTCTATTCCTCTCTCTTCCTCCTCTCTCTTCCCCCTCTCTCTTCCTCCTCTCAACTCCTCTTCTCTCTTCTTCCTCTCTCTTGCTCCTTTCTCCTCTTCCTCTCTCTTCCTCCTCTCTCTTCATCCTCTCTGTTCTTCCTGTCTCTTCCTCCTCTCTCTTCCACCTCTCTCTTCCTCCTCTCTCCTCTTCCTCTCTCTTCCTCCTCTCTCTTCCTCCTCTCTCTTCTTCCTCTCTCTTCCTCCTCTCTCTTCCACCTCTCTCTTCCTCCTCTCTCCTCTTCCTCTCTCTTCCTCCTCACTCTTGATCCTCTCTCATCCTCGTCTCTCTTCCTCCTCTCTCTTTCTCCTATCTCTTACTCCTCTCTCCTCCTCCTCTCTCTTCCTCCTCTCTCTTCCTCCTCTCTATTCCTCCTCCCTCTTCTTCCTCTCTCTTCCTCCTCTCTCTTCCTGCTCACTCCTCCTCCTCTCTCTTCCTACTATCTCTTCCTCCTCTCTCCTCCTCCTCTCTCTTCCTCTTCTCTCTTCCTCCTCTCTCATCATTTTCTCTCCTCTTCCTCTCTTTTCCTCCTCACTCTTCCTCCTCTCTCATCCTCGTCTCTCTTCCTCCTCTCTCTTCCTCCTCTCTTTTCCTCCTCTCTCCTCCTCATCTCTCTTCCTCCTCTCTCTTAATCCTCACTCTTCCTCCTCTCTCTTCCTCTTCTCTCCTCCTCCTCTCTCTTCCTCCTCTCTCTTCCTCCTCTCTCCTCCTCTTCTCTCCTATTCCTCTCTCTTCCTCCTCTCTCTTCCTCCTCTCTCTTCCTCCTCTCTCTTCCGCTTCTCTCCTCTTCCTCTCTCTTCCTTCTCACTCTTGCTCCTCTCTCATCCTCGTCTCTTTTCCTCCTCTCTCTTTCTCCTATCTCTTCCTCCTCTCTCCTCCTCCTCACTCTTCCTCCTCTCTCTTCCTCCTCTCTCTTCCTCCTCTCTCTTCTTCCTCTTTCTTCCTCCTCTCTCTTCCTCCACTCTCTTCCTCCTCTCTCTTCCGCCTGTTTCCTCCTCCTCTCTCCCCCTCCTCACTCCTCTTCCTGTATCTTCCTCCTCCCTCTTCCTCCTCTCTCTTCCTCCTCTCTCTTCCTGCTCTCTATTCCTCCTCTCTCCTCTTCCTCTCTCTTCCTCCTCTCTCTTCCTCCTCTCTCTTCCTCCTCTCTCCTCCTCTTCTCTCCTATTCCTCTCTCTTCCTCCTCTCTCTTCCTGCTCTCTCTTCCTCCTCTCTCCTCCTCCTCTCTCTTCCTCCTCTCTCTTCCTCCTCTCTCTTCCTCCTCTCTCTTCCTCCTCTCTCTTCCTCCTCTCTCTTCCTCCTCTCTCCTCTTCCTCTCTCTTCCTTGTCACTCTTGCTCCTCTCTCATCCTCGTCTCTCTTCCTCCTCTCTCTTCCTCCTCTCTCTTCATCTTCTCTCCTCTTCCTCTCTCTTCCTCCTCACTATTGCTCCTCTCTCTTCCTCCTTACTCTTCCTTCTCTCTCCTCCTCCTCTCTCCTCCTCCTCTCTCCTCTTCCTCTCTCTTCCTCCTCTCTCTTCCTCCTCTCTCTTCCTCCACTCTCCTCTTCCTCTATCCTCTTCCTCTCTCTTCTTCCTCTCTCTTCCTCCTCTCTCTTTCTCCTCTCTCTTCCTCCTCTCTCCTCCTCCTGTCTCTTCCTCTTCTCTCTTCGTCCTCTCTCTTCCTCCACTCTCTTCCAACACAATCTTCCTCCTCTCTCCTCTTCTTCTCTCTTCCTCCACTCTCTTCCTACTCTCTCTTCCTCCTCTAAACTCCTCCTCCCTACACTTCCTCTCTCTTCTTTATCTCTCTTCCTCCTCTCTCTTCCTCATTTCTGCTCTTCCTTTCTCTTCCCTCTCTCTCTTCCTCCTCTCTATTTTTCCTCTCTCCTCCTCCTCGTCTCTTCTATTCCTCTCTCTTCCTCCTCCCTCTTCCTCTTCTCTCTTCCTCCTCTCTCCTCTTCCTCTCTCTTCCTCCTCTCTCTTCCTCCTCCCTCTTCTTCCTCTCTCTTCCTCCTCTCTCTTCCACCTTTCTCTTCCTCCTCTCTCTTCCTCCTCTTTCCTCTTCCTCTATCTTCCTCCTCTCTCTTCTTCCTCTCTCTTCCTCCTTTCTCCTCCTCCTCTCTCCTCTTCCTCTCTCTTCCTCCTCTCTCTTCCTCCTCTCTCTTCTTCCTCTCTCTTCCTCCTCTCTCTTCCACCTCTCTCTTCCTCCTCTCTCCTCTTCCTCTCTTTTCCTCCTCACTCTTGCTCCTCTCTCATCCTCCTATCTCTTCCTCCTCTTTCCTCCTCCTCTCTCATCCTCCTCTCTCTTCCTCCTCTCACTTCCTCCTGTCTCTTCCTCCTCTCTCTTCCTCCTCTCTCATCATTATCTCTCCTCTTCCTCTCTTTTCCTCCTCACTCTTACTCCTCTGTCATCCTCGTCGCTCTTCCTCCTCTCTCTTCCTCCTCTATCTTCCTCCTCTCTCCTCCTCCTCTCTCTTCCTCCTCTCTCTTCTTCCTCTCTCTTCCTCCTCTCTCTTCCTCCTTTCTGCTCTTCCTTTCTCTTCCTTCTCTCTCTTCCTCCTCTCTATTTTTCCTCTCTCCTCCTCCTCCTCTCTTCTATTCCTCTCTCTTCCTCCTCTCTCTTCCCCCTCTCTCTTCCTCCTCTCAACTCCTCTTCTCTCTTCTTCCTCTCTCTTGCTCCTTTCTCCTCTTCCTCTCTCTTCCTCCTCTCTCTTCATCCTCTCTGTTCTTCCTGTCTCTTCCTCTCTCTCTTCCACCTCTCTCTTCCTCCTCTCTCCTCTTCCTCTCTCTTCCTCCTCTCTCTTCCTCCTCTCTCTTCTTCCTCTCTCTTCCTCCTCTCTCTTCCACCTCTCTCTTCCTCCTCTCTCCTCTTCCTCTCTCTTCCTCCTCACTCTTGATCCTCTCTCATCCTCGTCTCTCTTCCTCCTCTCTCTTTCTCCTATCTCTTACTCCTCTCTCCTCCTCCTCTCTCTTCCTCCTCTCTCTTCCTCCTCTCTATTCCTCCTCCCTCTTCTTCCTCTCTCTTCCTCCTCTCTCTTCCTGCTCACTCCTCCTCCTCTCTCTTCCTACTATCTCTTCCTCCTCTCTCCTCCTCCTCTCTCTTCCTCCTCTCTCTTCCTCCTCTCTCATCATTTTCTCTCCTCTTCCTCTCTTTTCCTCCTCACTCTTCCTCCTCTCTCATCCTCGTCTCTCTTCCTCCTCTCTCTTCCTCCTCTCTTTTCCTCCTCTCTCCTCCTCATCTCTCTTCCTCCTCTCTCTTAATCCTCACTCTTCCTCCTCTCTCTTCCTCTTCTCTCCTCCTCCTCTCTCTTCCTCCTCTCTCTTCCTCCTCTCTCCTCCTCTTCTCTCCTATTCCCTCTCTCTTCCTCCTCTCTCTTCCTCCTCTCTCTTCCTCCTCTCTCTTCCGCTTCTCTCCTCTTCCTCTCTTCTCTCCTTCTCACTCTTGCTCCTCTCTCATCCTCGTCTCTTTTCCTCCTCTCTCTTTCTCCTATCTCTTCCTCCTCTCTCCTCCTCCTCACTCTTCCTCCTCTCTCTCTTCCTCCTCTCTCTTCCTCCTCTCTCTTCTTCCTCTTTCTTCCTCCTCTCTCTTCCTCCTCTCTCTTCCTCCTCTCTCTTCCGCCTGTTTCCTCCTCCTCTCTCCCCCTCCTCACTCCTCTTCCTGTATCTTCCTCCTCCCTCTTCCTCCTCTCTCTTCCTCCTCGTCTCTTCCTGCTCTCTATTCCTCCTCTCTCCTCTTCCTCTCTCTTCCTCCTCTCTCTTCCTCCTCTCTCTTCCTCCTCTCTCCTCCTCTTCTCTCCTATTCCTCTCTCTTCCTCCTCTCTCTTCCTGCTCTCTCTTCCTCCTCTCTCCTCCTCCTCTCTCTTCCTCCTCTCTCTTCCTCCTCTCTCTTCCTCCTCTCTCTTCCTCCTCTCTCTTCCTCCTCTCTCTTCCTCCTCTCTCCTCTTCCTCTCTCTTCCTTGTCACTCTTGCTCCTCTCTCATCCTCGTCTCTCTTCCTCCTCTCTCTTCCTCCTCTCTCTTCATCTTCTCTCCTCTTCCTCTCTCTTCCTCCTCACTATTGCTCCTCTCTCTTCCTCCTTACTCTTCCTTCTCTCTCCTCCTCCTCTCTCCTCCTCCTCTCTCCTCTTCCTCTCTCTTCCTCCTCTCTCTTCCTCCTCTCTCTTCCTCCACTCTCCTCTTCCTCTATCCTCTTCCTCTCTCTTCTTCCTCTCTCTTCCTCCTCTCTCTTTCTCCTCTCTCTTCCTCCTCTCTCCTCCTCCTGTCTCTTCCTCTTCTCTCTTCGTCCTCTCTCTTCCTCCACTCTCTTCCAACACAATCTTCCTCCTCTCTCCTCTTCTTCTCTCTTCCTCCACTCTCTTCCTACTCTCTCTTCCTCCTCTAAACTCCTCCTCCCTACACTTCCTCTCTCTTCTTTATCTCTCTTCCTCCTCTCTCTTCCTCATTTCTGCTCTTCCTTTCTCTTCCCTCTCTCTCTTCCTCCTCTCTATTTTTCCTCTCTCCTCCTCCTCGTCTCTTCTATTCCTCTCTCTTCCTCCTCCCTCTTCCTCTTCTCTCTTCCTCCTCTCTCCTCTTCCTCTCTCTTCCTCCTCTCTCTTCCTCCTCCCTCTTCTTCCTCTCTCTTCCTCCTCTCTCTTCCACCTTTCTCTTCCTCCTCTCTCTTCCTCCTCTTTCCTCTTCCTCTATCTTCCTCCTCTCTCTTCTTCCTCTCTCTTCCTCCTTTCTCCTCCTCCTCTCTCCTCTTCCTCTCTCTTCCTCCTCTCTCTTCCTCCTCTCTCTTCTTCCTCTCTCTTCCTCCTCTCTCTTCACCTCTCTCTTCCTCCTCTCTCCTCTTCCTCTCTTTCCTCCTCACTCTTGCTCCTCTCTCATCCTCCTATCTCTTCCTCCTCTTTCCTCCTCCTCTCTCATCCTCCTCTCTCTTCCTCCTCTCACTTCCTCCTGTCTCTTCCTCCTCTCTCTTCCTCCTCTCTCATCATTATCTCTCCTCTTCCTCTCTTTTCCTCCTCACTCTTACTCCTCTGTCATCCTCGTCGCTCTTCCTCCTCTCTCTTCCTCCTCTATCTTCCTCCTCTCTCCTCCTCCTCTCTCTTCCTCCTCTCTCTTCTTCCTCTCTCTTCCTCCTCTCTCTTCCTCCTTTCTGCTCTTCCTTTCTCTTCCTTCTCTCTCTCCTCCTCTCTATTTTTCCTCTCTCCTCCTCCTCCTCTCTTCTATTCCTCTCTCTTCCTCCTCTCTCTTCCCCCTCTCTCTTCCTCCTCTCAACTCCTCTTCTCTCTTCTTCCTCTCTCTTGCTCCTTTCTCTCTTCCTCTCTCTTCCTCCTCTCTCTTCATCCTCTCTGTTCTTCCTGTCTCTTCCTCCTCTCTCTTCCACCTCTCTCTTCCTCCTCTCTCCTCTTCCTCTCTCTTCCTCCTCTCTCTTCCTCCTCTCTCTTCTTCCTCTCTCTTCCTCCTCTCTCTTCCACCTCTCTCTTCCTCCTCTCTCCTCTTCCTCTCTCTTCCTCCTCACTCTTGATCCTCTCTCATCCTCGTCTCTCTTCCTCCTCTCTCTTTCCTCCCTATCTCTTACTCCTCTCTCCTCCTCCTCTCTCTTCCTCCTCTCTCTTCCTCCTCTCTATTCCTCCTCCCTCTTCTTCCTCTCTCTTCCTCCTCTCTCTTCCTCCTCACTCCTCCTCCTCTCTCTTCCTCCTATCTCTTCCTCCTCTCTCCTCCTCCTCTCTCTTCCTCCTCTCTCTTCCTCCTCTCTCATCATTTTCTCTCCTCTTCCTCTCTTTTCCTCCTCACTCTTCCTCCTCTCTCATCCTCGTCTCTCTTCCTCCTCTCTCTTCCTCCTCTCTTTTCCTCCTCTCTCCTCCTCATCTCTCTTCCTCCTCTCTCTTAATCCTCACTCTTCCTCCTCTCTCTTCCTCTTCTCTCCTCCTCCTCTCTCTTCCTCCTCTCTCTTCCTCCTCTCTCCTCCTCTTCTCTCCTATTCCTCTCTCTTCCTCCTCTCTCTTCCTCCTCTCTCTTCCTCCTCTCTCTTCCGCTTCTCTCCTCTTCCTCTCTCTTCCTTCTCACTCTTGCTCCTCTCTCATCCTCGTCTCTTTTCCTCCTCTCTCTTTCTCCTATCTCTTCCTCCT